>MCJB01049650.1:3512-52967 GCA_002018475.1 Nicotiana obtusifolia
ATATATATTATATTGATACGCATGCATGCTCCGTAGTACAACTTAACTGGATATTAATCCCTTGTATTACAAAAGCGTTAACGGCTTACATTTATATTATTTAGACATGCAGTAAATACAAAAGTGAGTTTAATTTTCGCAAAATGTTTACACGAAAGCGACCAAAAGTGGTCGCAAATATATATACTTTAACATTAGCGACCAACTTTGGTCGCCCACAGATATTCTGATTAAATTATATTTTCCAGATAAGCGACCAACGTTGGTTGCTTATCTCCCCCAAATTTTATCCCTCAATAAGCGACCAATCTTGGTCGCAAAATTCAAACGTGGGTCCACATTAGCGACCAACTTTGGTTGCAAATTGTTAAGTTTCTTTGACCAGATTGGTCTGACCAGTCAGGTCAACATGTTGACGAATATGGCGACCAAGTAGCGACCAACTTTGGTTGCTAATATCTTTAAGTTTATTTTTTTATTTTTTTTACAAGTTTAGCGACCAATTTTGGTCGCTATTTTTGGCAGACCAACTTTGGTCGCTAATTTTTGGTCGTTTTTTTGCTGTTTTCTAGTAGTGATAATATGTGCGATGTTTGAGCTTAATTAAGTTGTTTTACATGAATGATCATTGGAATGTGAAAATTAATGAAGGTTACACAAAGGGATGTTGAAGACACATGAAAAGAGCACGAAAAGGCAAAATCTGGACGGAGCCCAAGACCAGGAGCCAGACCAGGCGACACTTGGCTCCAAGCGACCAAATGCTCACACTCAGCCTGGCCTTGCGAGGCTCCAGGCACGCCCCAGACCTGTCTCCACTGGGTCAGGTGCCTAGTCCACCCCCTCCCCCCCCCAGTCCACAAATTAAATATTTCCTACTTGGTTTTGGACTTGAAGACTCCGACTCTAGCCTATAAATACTTTCTAAACGTGATTAATGAGGGATAGAACAATTTTTGAAGTCAAAGAGGGCTTAGGAACGCAATGAAGCATAGATTTCTTTGATTCTTCCATCATCCACCTCGGATCCATAGCTTTTATATTTAAAAATAATATTTTGATTGTTGTTATGAACTTGAGTGGCTAGAAACACCTGTGTTATGGGGTTATGTGTTGTTATTGATTACTGTTGTTTGACGGTTGACGATGTTGCTCGATTTTATCATATTAATTTGTTTATTCAATCTCGTGCTTAATTATTTGAATGCATAGCGAATAGTAGAATACTCTCTACGATTTATAGTTGAACTCGAAAGTGGGAACTATAGATTGCATATAAGATTGAATAGAGTAAGTTTTTGAATCCGGGCATCAGAGAACAAATTGGTGATTAAGATAGACATATTCTAGTTGCCTTATTTAGTTATTATTGCAAGCGGTGCATATATGTTCTAGTTAACTCCAATTCCATAGATATATAGTATAAGGTTGGCTTGAATAGGCGAGTAGAGCGTTGAAAGAACTTCGCGAGCATTATAGATCTTGTTAATCAACAAATTAGATAGATGAAGTAATTGAATCAACCGAAAAGGCATAATAGGAGAGACATTAATCCCTTAACCCCGGAATATTCTTATCTCATTGAATTTTCTTCTAAGTGTCTGTTTGTTCTATTTGCATCCTTGTCGTTTAACTGTTTCTTAGTTTTTGTAGTAAATTTTGATAATAAAAATCACAACAATCTTCTTCAAAACCGCTTGAACAATTAACTCATAAATAGTTTTTTAAGACAACAGTTGATCATAAATTCTCATGAGATGATACTTTCTCATCACTTTATTACTTGTCGACCACACATACTTGCGTGTGCATTTGGCCCCAACAAGTTTCTGGCTTTGTTGTAGGGGATTAAGAAATTAGCTATTTGTCTGAAATAAGCTTTTATTCATTGTTTTGTTCAAGTTTTAATTCATTTACTGTTTCTACCTCTACATGTGTTTATACTGAATGCTAGGAAGAAGTAACAGCCAGAACGATCTTCCTCTTTACGAACCTAACCTGAAAGTATCTTTCCCAACTTAAGGAGGGAGGATAAAGCAAGATCTAGAACTGTATAGTTGGGCATCGAAACCACAACCAAATAGAGATGGCAGAAAACGATGAGAGACCGGTGATAGAGGCTGTTAGGCCTAATCTCGCAAATATGACTCAGGCGATCGTGAAGCCTGACATAACTGGTCACTTTAGGATGAAGCAGTACATGATTAAACTAATTCAGTCCATACTGCAATTTGTGGGTCTATTTCATGAAGATCCATGAGGCACGTACAGAAATTTTTGGAGATTACAGATACTTACAACTATCCGAACGTCTCCAAGTATTATGTCAAACTGACTTTGTTTCCCTTTTCTCTGTTGGAGGAAGCAGAGGAATGGATGCAAAAAGATCCAGCAAATTCACTCCATACGTGGGATGATCTAGCACGGATATTTTTCATCAAGTTTTTCCCCACGAAGAAAACTAAGTCACTGAGAAGCCAAATTCTTGGGTTTCAACAAAAAACAACGAGACTCTTCGTCAAGCTTGGGAAAGATACAAGAAGCTACTTAGACATTACCCACATCATTGTCAGACTGATGAGGTATTAGGTCATACTTTTGTGAATGGGTTAGACGAGACCTCCAAATTGAATCTCGACTTAGACTGTGGAGGAAGTTGCATGCAGAAACCATATAGTGAAATTTAGACTCTTTAGAACAAATTCACCGCAAATTATCATAATTGGCAAGGTGAGGATGAACCAACGATAATGATAAAATAGAGAGCACCAGGTACACTCGATCTAGATGAGATTTTAGCAATGTAGGCAGAGATTGCTAAATTGACAAATCAGATGACGAAGATGGCATTGGGCCAGGCACATCAGATGCATCATGTTCAACAAATGGCCACATGTTGTGAAATTTGTGGAGATGGTTACAGGCGTGATCAATGCCCAGTGAATCCCGAATCTATTTACTATGTAAGGGCCAGCAAGGTCTAGGTCCAATAAACCAGAATGGGCTATATGGGAACACTTATGATCCTAATTAGAGAAATCACCCAAACTTCTAATGGGGTGGAAATCAAGCAAAATTAAAATCAATACAGACCACAAGAAAACTATAATCAACCCCATAAACCGCCACAACAAGAAAAAAAAAGCACCAACAATTTGTTGAAAAAGTTGTTACTTGATAAATAGAAGCTTAGAATTGATAACCAGCAGATTAGAACTGATACCCATCAGCTTAGGATTGATTTTCGAAATCTGGAGAGGCAGATTGGGCAGTTGGCATGTACCAATATACCCGACCTGTGGGAGCTCTCCCGAGTGATATGAAAAAGAATCCCAAAGAACAAGTGTAAGCAATTAATCTGAGAAGTGGGAATGTAATGATCCGATCGGTCGTTTTGAGCATTTGTATTCAGTTCGGTGTTTTGAAGTCATGAATAGCTTCTTATGGTGTATTATGACTTGCGAGCATCGGCAATTTTGGTCTTCGAGTTGTTCGGAATAGAAGTTTTAAGTTGGAAGAGTTTATCAAGTTTGACTTTTATGTATTTAACCTCAGATTGGAGTTGTCATGGTTCCCTTAGGTCCAGATGGTGATTTTGGACTTGGACGTATGCCTGGATTTGCATTTGGACATTTCTAGAAGATTTCGGCACAATTTGGCGAAAGTTGGCAATTTGAAGGTTTGAAAAGTTCATAGGTTTGATTGGGAGTTGACTTTGTTGTTCCGGGAATTGGAATAGGTTTGATATGTCATTTGGAACTTGTGTGCGTAATTTGAGGTGATTCCGAGTTGTTTTGATGTGTTCGGCGTAAGTTTGGAATTTGAAATTTGAAATAGTTCATTAAGCTTGATTTGAGGTACGGTTAGTGGTTTTGATATTGTTATGTGTGATTTGAGCCCTCAAATGCTTCTCATGATCCTCCCAGCTGTGAGAAACACGATGACAAAGGAATCAAGATATGACTGGAACACGATGTTCATCAAGTGCATAAAGGCTGCTGGGGCGTTGGTCAGTCCAAAAGACATCACCAGAATCTCATAGTGACCATAGTAGATCCTGAAAGCCGTCTTCAGAATGTCTGAAGCCTGGATCTTCAACTGATGGTATCCCGATCTCAAGCCAATCTTAGAGAATACCTTAGCACTCTGAAGATGATCGAACAAATCATGAATACACGGTAGGGGGTACTTGTTCTTGACTGTAACCTTGGCCAGCTACCTGTAGACAATACACATCCTCATGGAGCTGTCTTTCTTCTTTACAAAAAGAACTGGAGCACCCCAAGGCAAGACACTCAGTCTGATTTAACCCTTATCAAGCAACTCCTGAAGTTGTTCCTTTAATTCCTTCAACTCCACTAGTGCCATGCGATATGGTGGAATAGAGATGGACTGAGTGCCCGTCACCAAGTCATTACCAAAATAATATCCCTATCGAGTGGCGTGCCCGGTCGGTATACTAGAAACACGTCTGGAAACTCTCTCACTATTGGAACTGACTCAAGGGTAGGAGTATCTACACTGATATCCCTCACAAAGGATAAATATGTCAAGCACCCTTTCTCAACCATTTGGTGCGCCTTCAGAAAGGACACCCCCTGCTAGGAACATGACCCAATGTAGCTCTCCATGCTAACCTCGGTAATCCTAGCATGGCCAATTCACGGTCTTACCGTGACAATCCAGAATAGTGTGAAATGGTGAAACCAATCCATGCCCAAAATCATGTCAAAATCCACCATATTGAGTAGCAGAAGATCAACCCTAGTCTTACAACCCACGATAGTGACCAAACACGACTGATAGACACGGTCTACCGCAATAGAATCCCCAACAGCATAGACATATAAATAGGGGTATCTAAAGAATCACGAGACATATCAAAATATGAAGCAAATAGGATGACACATATGAATAAGTGGAACCCGTATCAAATAAAACTGATGCATCCCTATGATAGACCAGAACAATACCTTTGATGATAGCATCTGATGCCACAGCCTCAGTCTCACCAGAAAAAACGTAACAACGGGCCTGGCCGCCCCCTCTAGGACGACATCTACTCGCATGTCCTCCACCTCTTGTTGGTTATGCAGGTAGAGTAGTAACTGGAGCAACAACTATGGTCTGTGCACCCTGTGGAGGTCAACCTCCTAAGTTTGGGACAATCCCTCATAATGTGCCTCGTATCACCACACATGAAATAACTTTTCGGCGGGCGTGACTGCTGGTACTTAGTCTAACCCGATCAGCTAGAGGAGTCATCGCAGGAACCCCGTGTAGAAGGTGCACTGAATGATGTTTGTCCCATATGAGTACCCTGAGGTTCCTGGCTAGCTGAAGCACCACGAGTAACCTGAAGTGGCGACTGAACTGGTCGACTGATAAAACCTCTGGCATGATGGATCTTGCCCCGAGAGTAGGAGTCCCCAAATCCTCCAGAACAACTAGGCCTCTTAGCCTCCCTATCCTGACCACGGATACGTACTAACCTCTTTGCAATTTACACAACCTGCTGGAATGGGTTATCAGTCTCCAGCTTCCATGCCATCCCAAATCTGAGACCATAGCTGAGCTCCTCGATAAATATGTGGACTCTCTCTCTGATTGTAGAAACCAAAGCAGGTGCATGACGAGATAACTCACTCAACCTCATAGCGTACTCTGACACCGTCATAGTCCCCTGGTGCAACTCCTTGAACTCTGTGCGTCACACATCCCTGAGGGTCTGAAAGACGAACTCCCTCAAAAAGAGATCAGAGAACTGAGCCCAAGTAAGCAGTGCTGCATCCAGTCCTACTCTCATCATAAGCATGCCACTAACTATATGATGACTCAGTCAGCTGGAAAGTAGTAAGAACAACCCCGTTCACCTTAACTATGCCCATAATCCGCAAAATACGGTGACACTAATCCAGAAAATCATGTGCATCCTTAGAAGCTGCATCGCTGAAACCAGGGGGAAAATACTTCTTGAACCTTTCAAGCCTCTTCAGCTCCTCCTCTGATGCCAGTAGCCTAACCTCAGGCTGAACCGCGACAGGCTGTACTGGTATAACACCCGGAACCTGATCAACATGGGCCCGCTGCTCTGGAGTACGGGTGGAGGGAGTCTAAGCTCCTTCCCCAGTCTGAGAAGTAGCTAGTACAACTGGGATCAATCCCGCCTGAGCCAAAGTATTGAACATGCTCAGAAAATATGCCAAAGTCGAATACTAGGGGTAGCAACAGGCGCCTCAAGTGCCTGCTCCCCAATCGGAGCTACTGGTGGTTCCTCACCTGCTGTTCTACCAAGTGCTATAGCTGTAGCATGTGCTCCTCCTTGACCTCTACCTCGGCCCCAGACTTTTGTAGCTCTAGCAGGGAGCACATGTGTCTGCTCAACTGATCTTGTAATGCGTGTCCACACCATCTGTGAGAGAATAGAAAGGCAAATGCTCATGCTCCGAAATCAATAACTCTGCATGAAAAGGAATGAAAGAACTGAAATTTCTTAACAGTTCCATGGCCTCTCGATGATAAGTACAAACGTCTCTGTACCGATCCGCATGACTCTACCGAACTTGCTCGTGACTCGTAGAACTTATGAGCCTAGATCTCTGAAACCAACTTGTCACGACCCAAAATTCCATCTTAAGAATCGTGATGGCACCTAGTCTCAAACTAGGTAAGCTAGTGACTTAACATTAATTAAAACAATAAAAACATGATATAACGAAAATAGAGTTTAACATAAATGCAGAAATAGGAGTAATACAAGCCAAAGCGACAATACTCAACATAACTTCCCATAACTAGGTGGTACAAAGTCACAAGCTCTAACTGAATACATGAGAACATCTCAAAAATATAGTACTATCTGAGATACATAAACAGTAGAAATGAAACAAGAGGGTGACTCCGAGGCCTGCGGTCGGGTCATGCAGGGATACCTTGAAGTCTCCGGTGTATGAAATGCCTCACTGCCGATTAGACCGTTCCGAAGTACCTGGATCTACAAAAGAAGTGCAGAAGCATAATGTGAGTACACCACAAACGGTACCTAGTTAGTCTCAAGGCTTACCTCTATGGAGTAGTGACGAGGTACAAGTCGTTTCATACTCACTAAACAAATAACTTGTGCAATGAATATATCAATGAAATCTGATAATTGAAATAAAACTGAAGACAGTAATCACAATTCCCTTAGAACATGTAATAACAACTCTGTGTGGTAAAACCTAGATTTAATCACGAAATATCAAATAGAGGTAAGGCATGTGATGAAATGTCAAATGCATCCATTAACTCAGGTAAGTGCAAAACGTAAGCTTTTAGAAACAATTATGAGAATGAAATATCAACCCCGTCTCAACACAATCACAACAACAACTAGACACCCCAAAATATCACATAATATCATCAAAATGCCACCTTATTACGTTGCATGTACACATAAAAATGATATGCCGCCTTATTTTGCCACATGCGCATATAGCCACCCTTATTTCGCCACGTGGGCAGCCCGAGATAACGCCACCCTTATTTCGGCCCACGCGCACAAGAATAGACACGATCGCATGGAGAAAACCTCATGCTAACACCCCCAATCAATCCACTCAACATGTCCACAAGTTCTACGATACCACAAAACCAAAATACCAAGTGCCACAATATCACAACGATGATTAAGTCATATCGAGATATAATCTCACAACTTCTGACAATAGTGCACAAGGACACAATAAATAATCATAATAGCGGAGGGGTGTTCAATTAAATAAAACATGATTATGGCCGAATTAATGTAATGATCATGATCAAGTAGCCATAAAGTGACCTAAACATGTTTTATATAAAGTTCACTATCACATAAAGGCATATTAAAAGCCTACGGTCTAATCCGGTCAAAACCACAAATGGTACTAGTATACACGCTCAACATGTCCACAAAATGTCTGCCACCAAAATTACCCAATGGAATGCAACTCCTTTGTCGTGATCACGAAGAAGAAAACCATATATCAGTCATCAGCAATCCAAAACATGAGGAAATGGCCCGTATCCCATCCGAAACACAACCGAGGCCCCCGTGACTCCGTCCAATCACACCAACCAGTCCTAAAACATAACATGAACCTACTTGAGGCCTTAAATCATACCAAACAACATCAAAACTATGAATCATACCTCAATTCAAACATAATGAACAAATAAACTTTCAACTTCTAAAGCTCATGCCGAACCATGTCAAATTAACTCGGAATGACCTTAAATTTTGCATGCAAGTCCCAAATGACACTACGAACCTATACCAACTCCCGGAACCACAATACGAACCCGATATCGACAAAGTCAACCCTCGGTTAAACCTATCAATCTTCCAGACCTTCAACTTTACAACTTTCACCGATTCAAGCCAAACAACCTAGGAACCTCCAAATCCAAATCCCGACCTACATTTAAGTCCAAAATCACCATATGAAATTATTGGAATCATCAACATACCATTACGGAGTCATCTACACGAAAGTCAAACTTCGATCAACTCTTACAACTTAAGCATACAACCAAGGGACTAAGTGTCCCAAATCAATCCAAAACTCTCCCGAAACCATACCAATCAACCCCGAAAGTCACGTGACTATAAATACACATATGTAAAGCATCAAATAGAGAAAACGAGGCTAAAATACTCAAAACGACTAGCCAGATCGTTACACGTGGTCTTTGTACCTTGTAGGCTATACTTTTAAAGCATGGCATCTAAAGCAACACTTCTAAAGCATGGTCTTAGGGCAAAGGTTACGCCAGTTTAGGCCACCCCCTAAAAAACGTTGCCTAAAGTCAATGTGTTGCTTTTGCTCAAATTCCACACTTTTTGCTAGTTTAGGCCACACTTTTCAAGGGTGACTGAAGGCCTAAAATTTTGTAGTCTAACAAACAGTACGACACCAAAGAAATATTTACTCAATGACAATACCTGAAAGGAAGTTGTTTCCTATCTAAACTGTAGTAAAATCTGCGCCCACTACGATTTTATACCAAAAGAAAATCCAGTACCCTTTATGAATCAACTGATAATAGTTTTTCATGGGAATAGTACTTGAGCTTGGAACAAAATAACTACTCTCTTCAACAACTTTGCGTTGGCAATTATCACTCCTAATACTTAAAAAATGGTTCCAAAAGAAAGAATACTCAAATTTAAAGTTTATAGGAAACAAAATATTTAAGACACAAACCAAAATTTAGAATTTAGAGTCGGAAGATAACTAGATGAAATTTCGATAAGACACTAAGTCCACCTTAACCGAGAACTTAGCATCGATAGAATTAAGACAACACAAGCATCAACATTAAATTCTCACATTGCTTTTCCCACACATCTACGACTCATGTGAGGACTGTGGGGTGACTCCATACATTTTTCAATTGTGATGGGGTTGCACCATGATCGACTGTTAGCCCATTTTTATTTGCTTTCGCAATGGACATGTTGAAGCAGCACATTCAAGGTGAGGTTCCATGATACATCTTATTTCTCGAACCCCAATGACATAATGTTGATTGACGAGACGCGAGATGGGGTTAACACAAGGAAGGAGGTTTGGAGATAGACCCTGGAGGCTAAAGATTTTATGTTGAGCCGGACAAGAACTAAATACTTGGAGTGCAAATTCAGTGATGAGACCTATGAAGTGGACGTGTATGTGAAGCTTCAAGTTATCCCCTAGAGAGGTAGTTTCAAGTATCTTGAGTGTACAATCCAAGGTAACAGAGAGATTGAAGAGGATATCACACATCGTATTGGAGCGGGATGGATGAAATAGAGGCTCGCCTCCGGTGTTCTATGTGATAAGAATGTGCTATCAAGACCTAAGGATAAATTCTATAGAGTGGTGGTTAGACCAACTATGTGTGGGGCTGAGTGTTGGCCAGTCAGGAATTCTCATGTTCAGAAGCAGAAAGTGGCAAAATGAGGATGTTGAGATGGATGTGTAGGTATACCAGGAGGGATAATATTAGGAATGATGTTATTTGGGATAAAGTGAGAGTGGCCTCCATGGAGGACAAGATGTGGAGATCATTCGGGCACATTAAGAAGAGAAGCATTCATGCTCCTATTAGGAGGTGTGGGAGGTTGACCATGTCGGGTTTGAGAAGTGGTAGAAATGTCACGACCCAAAATCCTTCCTTAGGAGTTGTGATGACAGCTAGTCCCTAGGATTAGGTAAGCCTAACACATAGTGATTTATTAACAGATTTAAACCACTTAATCATTAAACATGAACTAGTAATTGCTATACATAGCCAACAACCATCAATAGATGTACAATATCCCAAGACCGGTAGTACAAGTCATAAGCCTTTCTAAGAGTAACTAAGAATATCAAATACATTAGTATTTGGAATAGAAGTTAACAGTAACAACGTAAAACTTCAGAAAGTGACGCCGAGGCCTGCAACGCGACGGTAGGTATACCTTGAAGTCATCCGCAGTAATACATGATCAACTATCTAATTACCAGCACGCTCCGAGGTACCTGAATCTGCACAAAAATGTGCAGCAAGCGTAGTATGAGTACACCATAGCGGTACCCAGTAAATATCAAGACTAATCTCAGTGGAGTACTGACGAGGAACAGTCAAGACACCTACTAGATATAATAACCAGTACAAGTATTGATATAAACTAACAGAGGAACGAATATCAATATAACTCCAAACATGGAAAAAATAACAATATAACACTAGCAAATAGAAAGTAGAAGCAGCAAATAGCAACAAGGAGTAAACAGGTACAAACGCCGTAAAGTAATCAGAACACAGTTAAAGTACCAGTAAAACCCTGTAAGGAAAACAAGTAACATCCAATAATCAATCGTTCTTGACATGGTTTACACAAGAATCACCCTGAGGTACCACACTTCATAATCACAATCTCGGGTCCCAAATCACGAATTATGATCACTTGGCATCTCGTGCCTACATAATCAATCAAAACCGCACGAAAAAATAACGTGCTAATACCATTAATAATAACCTCATACCCGCACGGACAACTCACATGTCAATAGTGAAAATATCTCATATTCGCACGAACAACTCACGTGCCCAAAGTAATAATATCTCATATTTGCACGGATATCTCACGTGCCAACAGTAAGAATATCTTACACAGAAGGCAGATATACCAGTGTACCCTTCATGATCAATGGACATCAAGAATTATACTCCTGACCGATATAGCTGATATACTATTGTTTATGCTTGTGCAAGTGTACTACCACAGATCGAGCCAACAAGTAAGATCAGAGACACCGAATAGTCTATTGGAAACAACACAACAAAAACCCGTAATATGCATGACTCACAAAATATAGTCACACACTACATGAATATCATAAATGATAGTGCCCCACAGGACATCACAAATCATTCCTGATATAGCCCCCCCTGTCTCGCTGCGTGCGCAACAATAAAGTAAATGCCCGCCTTGCCTCACCACACATATATAGATAATTATCCCACTTGTCTCGCCACATGTGCAAACCCAACATATATAGCCCACCTTTCACGCCGTATGTGCAAATATCAATAATAACAATAGCACGGACAACTCACGTGCAAACACCCCGACAATCCTCTCAACAATCCCACATGTGCTAAAAATATAACAACACAATATAACAACCCACACCACATGTGCCCATATACCACATCATTTTCATAACATTAATCCCGATACCACAACTACACATAGCCCACAGCTAAACAACATTGAGTACAACAAGAACAATAATAACACGAGCGTATGACAAGTAAATCAACACAAGAATTACAACAATACAATGAAACAGAAGAATAAGCTCAACAATGAAAGACATAACAAGTAATAATGACTTCAAGTAAGAGTATTTCAACAATTAGAGAGATAACATGTAACATCAACTTCAAATACAAATAAATAAACTATGAAATAGATAACATGACAATAAAAGAGGCAACATATCCAATTAAAGCATATATTTCTACAACCCCACAAGTCCATATATATGTTTTGTTTTCAAATTCGAGTCCAAATCGACTCTCAAAACCCAAATTCTCATTTTTCGAAACATAGACAAATTTTCTCAAAATTGCACTTTGATTCTCACAAATTTGATGTTAAATCTCATATATAATCATGTAAAACAGTTTGAAATTTTTCATAATCACTTACCCAATGATTGTAAATGAAAATCCCTCCTCAAAATCGCCTCCTACCGAGTCTAGGTTTCCAAAATATGATAAAATAAAGCTAAGTCCCGTAATACTCAGCTATAAACAAGTTGCAGATGTCGCATTGCGACCTGGGGGTTTGCAAATGCGGCACTCGCAAAAGCAAAGAAATGTCCGCAAAAGCGAACCTTGAGAAGCGCTGCTAAAGTCGCATTTGCAACATACTTCTTCACAAATGCAAAGATCACTGGTCATCGTAAAAGCGACAACTTGCTTGCAAAAGTGCACTTCGAGGTTTCGGAAAAGCGATGATCCTCGCAAAAGCGAGGTCCCTCCCCAGCAACCCTAAGTTGCATATGCGATTGAAACACCGTAAAAGCGATGGTCTTATTTGCTACCTTTGCATTGCAAATGCGAATCCCCTGTTCCCAGCCCAACATCGCAAAAGCGAGAAGGATCTCGCAAATGCGGTTATTGCAAAAGCGATGAAAACCTCGCAAATGCAAGAGCAAAGCACTAGTAACAGCTGAACCTTCTAAAAATTTTATGGAACGCATCTGAAACTCACTTGATGTCACGCCTCGACCTCGGGGAGCGCGACCGACGCTCAACCGAGATAACCCGGCCACGAAAGCTTATACAGTGCCTTCTATCCGAACTCACCCATGAATAAAGAGAAGATACATTTCATTAGTTAGACAATGTGGAGGATCATGTAAACAACATCAATTCATTTTCATTAGTCACATCATTTTTAAGTCTCAAAATACAAACACTTTCATGGTTTGAAGTGGAAGATGTGGTACAAATACAACATCACTAGTTTGACCTTCCCAATACCAACATACGACCCACACTATGTCTACGGAGCCACTTATATATATAAAGGAGTGTAATGATAGTGCCGGTAGCAAGGCTCTGGCTATACCTCAAAACTAAATGCATAAGGAGAAAAAGATATACGACCCAAAAATGAAGTGGGGCTCACCAAGTCAGCAGGGAAGAGGGTGCACCGCTATCACTGATCAAAGCCGCCTGCTGTGGAACTACCTGCATCCATTGAGATGCAGCGCCCTCGGCAAAAGGGACGTTAGTACATGTCGAATAGTACTAGTATGAAAACCAAACACCCTTTCAAGGATTGGAAGTACAACATGAATGTGACAAATCATGGAAGCAATAAAAGAGCTTAAATAGCCATTAAAAACCATAGCAAATTAATTTAAAGCTTTCAACAACATTTATAAATTTCAAGTTGGGAATCCTCTATATGACCTCTTCCATAATGCCACAATCTTTACACAAAGCGGCCTTGCTGCCTCACCCCAATGCATGCGGGTGGAGGTGTAATCACAATATCAAAATCTCTACAAAAAGCGGCCCTGCGGCCTCACCCTAATATGTGCGGATGGAGGTGCATTTGCCATCACAATCTCTACACAAAGCGGCACCGCCGCCTCACCCCAATGTGTGCGGGTGGAGGAAAGCGGCCCCGCTGCCTCACCCTAATGTGTGCGGGTGGATGTGTACTCACAATTAAATTCTCTACAAAAAGCGGCCCCGCTGCCTCACCCCAACGTGTGCGGGTGAAGGTGTATTCACAATCACAATATCTACACAAAGCGGCCCCGCCGCCTCACCCCAATGTGTGCGGGTGGAGGTGTATTCACAATTACAATCTCTACACAAAGCGGCCCCGCTGCCTTAACAATGTGTGCGGGTGGAGGTGTATTCACAATGCCACACTTCGGATTCCCAAAACAATAATAGTTTGGTCAAAAGATTCTTTTCAAATCAACCATTTGGCACCTTTGGCCTTAACAAGCATAAGTTCATAAGATTTCATCATATGAGAACTAAGAATTTGATCACATTGATTTCATACAAAATTTTCTTCCCAAAAAGAGTATAACATAATTAAGTCAAAATAAAAAATCATTAGCACATGAGGTCTTGGACACGTTATGCAATTTGAGAATCAATTTACTAGCTTGAATATCCCACCTCAACAGTGTTTCAAGTTCGAACTACACACGATGGAGCTTGGTAAGAATATGGGAATTCCAATATTAGAAGAAGAGTTTAGCGTTCATACCTTGAAAGAGCCTTCCGCGGTGTAACAATAACGTCCCGACACTCCTAATGATACCAATCTATAGAAGAGGGGAGAGTTACAAGCACGATTAGAGGTATTCGTATGGCAAGAGCTGCTATAATGAAAACCCAACCTTTCCTCAACCAATTCAATAACAAAACCACCCAAGATTGTCCAACAACTTCCCCATAATCCCTATTAGCTCATGCATGTGATATGTCTACTCTCATCACCCATAATCAACCCAGAATTCGGAATTGGAGAATTGGGGGAAGAAATTGTTACCTTTTAAAAACCCTAGCAAGTTCCTTTTGATGATATTCCAAGGCTTAATCCAAGTTGAGTAGTGAAATCCTTGAGTTCTCCCCTTTCTCTCTGTAAAATAGCTCTCTGCTCTCTCCAAAATACCAGATACTCCTTAAAAAATGACCCTTATGGCTAAATAAAACGAAATGGGGTCGGGTTATAAAATTAAAAAAATGAAGCCCCGATGCAGATCTGCGTTCGCATATGCGACCGCATGACACTTCTACGGTCCGCAAAATAGACCGCATAATGATCCTCCGGAACTGGGCACTTCTGTGCAGGTATGCGACAGGTCTGCGGTCCGCAGATCAATTCTGCGGCCGCATAATGGACCGCAAAACCTCCTTCCGAAATTTCTCATACTGGTTCTACGACGGATGTGCGGCCAGCGAAATGATTATGCGGTTGTATAATTCACCGCAAAATAACTTCCAAAATTTTCCCACTTCTCCGCTTCGCTCTATGGCGGATCTGCGGTCCGCATATCAATTCTGCGGTTGGATAATGGACCGCAGAAACATCCTGTTCTGCAATAATTTTTCTTTAACTCCCCAAAGCACTGTTCAAGCCAAAAAAACTGTACTGCGGTTCGCAAGCTAAAACATTAGCCTACCTCGGCACCATGAAATCCCAGATTTTAGGTGAAATTCTTACGGGGCCTTACACCCGAGCTCTCGGGGCTCCACACCAAATATCAACACAAGTCTAAAACATAACGTGAACTCGCTCGCGCGATCAAATCATCAAAATAACATCCAAAACTATGAATCGGACCTCCAAGACACATGAAATTTACATGAAACTCAAGAACTTCTAAAAACACAACCGCGCATCCGATTCCTATCAAATCAACTCAGAATGACGCCAAACTTTGCGGACAAGTACAAAATAACAAAACAGGCCTATTTCAAGTCCCATAAACAAAATCCGAACACAATATCCATGAAATCAACCTATAATTAGAATTCTAAACCTTTAAATTGCCAACTTTCGACAAAACAAGTCAAATCAGCATAAGGACCTCCGAATTCAATTCCGGGCATATGCCCAAGTCCAAAATTACGATACAAACCTACTAGAGTCATCAAAACACCGTTCGGGGTTCGTTTTCACAAAAGTCAGTTATTGATCAACATTTTCAATTTAATCTTCTAAAATGAGAATCCCTCATCCAAACAAATCCCGAAACATCCGAAAATCAAATCCGACCATGCACACAAGTCACATTACGCAATATGAAGCCACTCAAGACCTCGAACCACTGAACGGAACGCTTAAGCTCAAAACGACAGGTTGGGTCATTACATTCTCCCCCTCTTAAGCAAACGTTCATCCTCGAATGTGCCAAGAGTCTTTCCCAAGCCATCAAATCATTGCATAAATAACCATGCACATACACACAGGTGATCCTACATCACCCCAATCCACATAAGCCCGACAACATCATCTCAACCGGACATTATTCCTTTCACTCATATCGATAAGCTTTAGAATCAAATTTCAACACCCATCAAGCACCCGATCCTCACATAAACACAATGATAATCCTCAAATAGCTATTTAGCCCATGCATACATCTACAAGATACAACCACACGACATAATACACCACCCATATGCTAATAGCTACAACTCGGACCATAATAACTGCATATTACCAAACTCGGTACTGGCAAATAGCCTCATATCGACTAAAACCTTGTTCCAAACCTTCACAACACTGACAATGATGCAAGAAACATGTGAAACTCATAACTACTCACCCGATCAACAAGCCACATCAAACGCCACTTGGGCACACACATCACAATCCAATCACCAACAAGCACCACCCGAATATGACTTAACATGGAAGAAGAAACATATGAGAGAACTATCAAACAAGTCCAATAGGTACAACTTTCCATCGGCATCATGCTATAGATCCAATCCACAAGAAAGAAGCAAGACGCATGCTATAACTACAACGAACCTTACCCTAAAATAACCTCATTGCGGCACATAGCCCGGTACAAACACACATATCCACAAGGAACACTAGGGTCCCATCCTCCACTCGGAATCACAAGTATGATGAACATCTCAACAACTAAACATTCTACTAACTCGACCCTGTAGAACCAAAACCACAACACGTAGTAGACCTTCCATACCCATAGAACACCCCAATCACAAGTCATGGCCAAACCACCTCGAATCACATCCAAATCCACTATATTAGCTAACAGAAAGTCCACCCAAGCCTCATGACCCTTAATAGCAACTAAACCAGAACGATAGACACCGACTATCACACTAAAATCCCCAACTGGCGTGAACACATAGACAAAGTACAAGAATCACAAAACACAACCATATATGAAGCAAGGTAGGATGAATCTTACCAATAAATGGGACCAGATTGAATTAGTATTAATGCATCTCTATAACCAACCGAAACCATACCTATAATGACATCATCAGGTGCATCAGCCTTAGTCCAACCAGAAAAAGCATAACAATGGGCCTGGTCTCCCCCTCTAGCACGACCTCTACCCGCTTGACCTCCACCCCTAGGTGGTGGTGGAGGTATAGCAGCAACTATAGCGGAACCCATAGCTTGAATACCCTACTGTGGCACACCCATCCGAAGTCTAGGATAATCTTTCACCCTGTGGATGGTATCCCTACACATAAAGCAGCCTCTCTGCTGACGTGGCCGTGGAAGTTGTCTGGAAAGGGTACCTTAGAACGCATGGATATATGAAGCACCACGTGAAACCTGAAGTGCAAACTGAATTGGCTGACCTATAAAACCTCTACCATAAAGTAGAGATTAATAGATCCTCCCGATCCATGAGGCCTCTTGGCCTCCCTGTCCTCTCTCTCCTAGCCGCACATACCCTCCAACCTGCGAGTGATCTCCACAACCAGCTAAAATGGAGTATCCGTCTCCAACTCCAGAGCCATGTTGAATTTGATACTGTAGTTGAGCCTTGATGAATTTATGGACTCGTTCTCTAACTGTAAAAGTTAAAGCAGGTGCATGTTGGGACAAATCACTGAATCTGATGGCGTATTCAGACACTGTCATAGTGCCCCGACGCAGCTGCTCGAACTCTGTGTGCCACGTATCCCTATATGGGGAACAAACTCCCTCAAAAATATCTCTGAAAATTGAGTCCAAGTGAGTGATGTTGCATCCGCTGGCCTACCCTCCTCATAAGCCTGCCACCACGGATATGCTGCTCCAAACAATTGAAATGTACTAAAAGCAACTCCGCTCACCTCCACAAAACCAATGGTGCGAAGAATACGGTGGTACTTTTCTGGAAAACCATGTGCATCCTCAGTAACTATGCCACTGCAAGTAGGAGGGTGATAATTCTTGAACCTCTCAAGCCTCAGCTGCTCCTCCTCAGATGCCTCTGGCCTGACCTCAGGCTGAACCAGAATAACAGGTTGTGCTGGCATAACTCCCGGAACCTGATCAACATGAACCTGCTGCTCTGGAATATGGGCGGGGGGAGTTTGAGCTCCTCCCCCTGTATGTGAAGTAGCTAGTGCAGCTGGAATAAATCCCGCCTGAGCCAATGTACCGAACATGCTAAAAAACTGCGGTAAAGTCTCTTGAAGTCCAAGGGTAACCACAGGCACCACCGGTGTCTGTCCCCTAATCAGAGCTATTGGTGGCTCCTCAATTGCTACTCTGACAGGTGCTCTAGCTGTAGCATGTGCTCCTCCTCGGCCTCTGCCCCGGCCCCTAGCAACAATAGCTTTGTGGGCAGTATTATCAGTAACTGCAGCTTCAGTCCTCACCAGCTGTGAGAGACTAGAATGACAACGGCTCAAATGTTGAAATCAATAAACTTGCACGATTGGAATGAATGAAGTGAAGTTTACTTATAGTTCTGTAGCCTCTCGAAGATATGAATAGATGTCTCCGTATGGATCCGCAAGACTCTACCAAACTTGCTTATGGCTCATAGCACCTATGAACCTAGATCTCATATACCAACTTGTCATGACCCAAAATCCCTCCTTAGGAATCATGATGACACCTAGTCCTAAGGACTAGGTAAGCTTAACACATAGTGAGTTACTAACAGATTTAAACCAGTTAATCATTCAACATGAACCGATAATTGCTATACATAGACAACAACCATCAATAGATGTATCATATCCCAAGACCGGTAAGTCATAAGACTTTCTAAGAGTAACTAAGAATATCAAATACATTAATATTTGGAATAGAAGTAAACAGTAACAATGTAAAAACTTTAGAAGGTGACTCCGAGGCCTGTGAACGCGATGTCAGGTATACCTTGAAGTCTCCGTAGCAATACACGATCAGCTATCTAATGACCAGCACGCTCTGAGGTACCTGGATCTGTACAAAAATGTGCAGCAAGCATAGCATGAGTATACCACACTGGTACTTAGTAAGTATCAAGACTAAGTTCAGTGGAGTAGTGACGAGGAACAGTCAAGACACCTTTTAGACATAATAACCTGTACAAGTATCGATATAAAACTAACAGAGGAACGAATATCAATGTAAAGCCAAACATTGAAAGAATTAAAATATAATATTAGCAAATGGAAAGTAGAAGCAGCAAATAGCAACAAGGAGTAAACAGTTACAAACCCCGTAAACTAATCAGCACATAGTTAAAGTACCAGTAAAACCCAGTAAGGAAAACAAGTAACATCCAATATTCAATCGTTCTTACACAAGGTTTACACAAGAATAACCCCGAGGTACCACGCCTCATAATCACAATCTCGAGTCCCAAATCACGAATCATGATCACTTTACATCTCGTGCCCATATAATCAATCACAAGTGCACAGACAACTCATGTGCTAACACCATTAACAATAACCTCATATTCGCATGGACAACTCACGTGCCAATAGTGACAATATCTCATATCCACAGGGATAACTCACGTGCCAACAATAATAATTTCTCATATCTGCATGGACAACTCACATGCCAACAGTAAGAATTTTACTCCTGACCAATATAGGTGACAGATTATGGTGTATGCTTGTGCAAGTGTACTAGCTCGAGCTAACAAGTAAGATTAGAGACACTGAATAGCACATTGGAAACAACACAACGAAACCCGTAATATGTATGACTCACTCAATAATCACAGCACACGTGCATAGATAACTATCCCACCTTGTCTCGCCACATGTGCAAATGCAACATATATAGACCACCTTGTCACCATGCATGTGCAAATATCAATAATAACAATAGCACAGAAAACTCACGTGCAAACACCACGACAATCCTCTTAACAATCCAATATCTGCTAAAAACATAACAACACAATATAACAACCCGCGCCACATGTGCCCATATACCACAATCTTTCCATGACAACAATTCCAATACCACAACCACACATAGCCCACGGCTCAACAACACCGAGTACAACAAGAACAACAATAACACGAGGATACGACAAGTAAATCATCACAAGAATTACAACAATACAATAAAACGGAAGAATAAGCTCAACAATGAAATACATAACAAGTAACAATGATTTCAAGTAAGAGTAGTTCAACAATAAAAGAGATAACATGTAACATCGACTTCAAATACGAATAGATCAACTATGAAAGATATAACACGATAATAAAAGAGGTAACAACTCCATTAAAGCATATATAAAATATTTGGCAATAAAGATAAAACATGAACCAACAACTTTAAATAAAGCATATGAGAGTAAATTAACAATGGAGGATACAACATAATAGGGCAATTTCAATTTAATGTACATAATAAACCTAAGAGTCTAAACCGGTCAAATTTCTATAATAAGGCCGTGTACACACTCGTCACCTCGTGTACGCGTCTTTCACGTAATTCAAATAGTGCAATCAAACCAATCTCTACGGGGTAGTTCCCCCACATAAAGTTAAGCAAGTTACTTACCTCAATTAGGCCAAATCAACACTCAAAAATAGCTTTTCCTTTAAAATTCACCTCCGCTCGGCTCAAAACTAGCCAAAAAATGACTTATTAATATCAAACAGTGCAAGAGAAACCAATTCCAATTAATAAAGCTATGATCTTTATATAATTTCCCAAAAGTCAACAAAAATCAACCCGGGGCCCGCTTGGTCAAAACTCGGGTCCAAGGGTAGACTACGACTACCCATAACCCCACTAGTTCATATATATGTTTTGTTTTGAAATCCGAGTCCAAATCGACTCTCAAAATCCAAATTCTCATTTTTTCAAAACTTAGACAAAATTTCTCAAAATTGCACTTTGATTCTCGCAAATTTTATATTAAATCTCATATATAATCATGTAAAATAGTTGGAAATGGATGAAAATCACTTACCTAATAATTGTAGATGAAAATTCATCCTCAAAATTGCCTCCTATCGAGTCTAGGATTCCAAAATATGATAAAATGAAGTTGTAACGATCTGACCGGTCATTTTTCTTTTTAGATCCCCATTCCCCTAATTAAGATTCCCCATATGTGACTTTACTATTATATCACTTTCGGGGATAGTTGGTTCGGGTTAGGAAGGGTTCGGGTTGAAATTGAAAACTTCATTCCTTAATAGTGGCCTATAATGGTCAAGTTTGACTTGAGTCAACATTTTGAGTAAATGACCTTGGAACTAGGATTTGACGGTCCCAATAGGTTTGTATGATGATTTTGGACTTGGGCGTGTGTTCGGATCGGGTTTCGGATGACCCGGGAGCGTTTCAGCGCTTAATGTTAAAAGTTGGCACATTAAAGGTTTTCAAGTTCTTTTAGTTTGTTTTGGAGTTGGATTTGGTGTTATCAAGGTCCGTTCAGGAGTTTGAGCCTAGGAATAGTTCCATATGGTGATTTATAACTTGCAGGCAAAATTTGGTGTCACTTTGAGTAGTTTAAGTATGATTCGGCGTGTTCAGAATAAGTTAAAAAGCTTGAAGTTCATAATTTGATTCAATTGGGTTTTGGGGTGCGATTCTTAGTTTTGATGTTGTTTTACGTGTTCCAAGAGTTCGATAGTTCCGTATTATGTTTATGGACTTGTTTGTGCATTTGGATAGGGTCCCTGGTGGCTCGGGTGAGTTTCGGATCGCTTGGAGCTAAGTCCAAAAATCTGGTGTTGCTGGTTCCGGTTTCCTTCTTCGCAATTGCGAGGGTCGTGTCGCATTCGCGGAGAAGGAAAATGTGGAGGACTGTGGTTTCTCTTTGCATTCGCGACCCCTTGACCGCGTCCGCAAATGTCTGGGACCTATGGCCTTCGTGTTCGCGTGAAGGGGCCCCTGTTCGCATAAGGAAAAGGGGCTGGGAGGGGGGGGGGAGTGAGCTTCATTTCCTCTCCGCGTTCGCGACGCTCAGGCATGTCAAGGCTTCGCGTTCACGTGTGGGTCCTCGTGTTCGCGATGCCCATTTTCCTGGGGCCTGGTATGTTTGCCTTCATGATCGCAAGGTCTCTTCCGCGATCGCGAAGAAGAAATGCCTGGGAAGTGTGTTTTAAAAATCGGGACTTAGGCTTATTTGGTTCAATTGTCTCAACTTGTGGCCGATTTTAGAGCTCTTTGATGAGGGATTTTCATCTAGCACCTCGAAGTTAGTATTTTTTTACGCAATATGAGTTTAATACATACATTATGGGTAGATTTTAACATAGAAATTGTGGAAATCTTAGGATTTTGTTGAAAAACATAGGTTTTGAAAAAAAATGGGATTAGACCACGAGATTGATTATGGAATTGAGTAGAAATTATATATTTGGGTTCATAAGGTTATGGGTAATATTTCTCTTCGAAAATTTTCGGAATCCGGGCACGTGGACCTGGGAGAAAATTTTAGGAATTTTTCAATTTGGGTTGGGTAATTACTCTAATAGCTAAATTATGAACTTTTGAGTATATAATGATTAATTTATACAATATTTGACTAGTTTCGAATTGTTCGGCACTGACTTGAGGCTTATACAGTGATTTTGTGGAGCGGAAAGTGAACTTGGAAACGAGGTAAGTCTCTTGCCTAACTTTGTAAGAAGGAATTTACCCCATATGTGTTTAAATTGCTATTTGCTACTGATTGTGGGCACTACGTATGCATGAAGTGACGAGAGTCCGTGCGTAACTACAAATCATGCTTATGTCTGGGTAGTTTTAGGACTCTATCATATAATACTTGTATTATTTGTACTCTACTTGTTAGTTTAAGTACTTAAATTATATTGAAAATCGATAAAGGATTCTTAAAGACCGAACTTCATTTACTTTGAGTTTTGGCGGGTTACTTGACCGTTAGAAGAAATTGTGCCTCCTTGTGTATTTGTCTTGTAGTAGCCGTTAAATCAGAGTTCCTAGAGTATTCTCTCTTCTTGTGGAGCGGGCCGAGTGCCTCGGCAGTATAATAGATGCATCTATTGTTCGCGCTGGTCGACCCTCGGCAGTGTGCATACTATTCTGGATCGGGCCGTACGACCTCGGCATAAATCGTGCGTGATAATGGTCGGAGTCCGATTACACTTGATATTACTTCCATGACTTGAGAAATTATAATTTACCTTATGGCTCGTATTTGTTAAAGTTAGTATGTGTTAATTGGAGATCTTAATTGACATCTAGTTAAAGAATCACTTATTTATTGTTCATTATTGCGTTATTATTATTGATTTATTCCATGCTTATTTAGAATTTTTGTTCTTTAGTTATTGGCCCATAGTAAGTGTCAGTGTCGACCCCTCATCACTACTCACGCTACACTTCTGCACTAATCGTGTAGAATCTGAGGTAGGTGCATCTGGCGGTCATTCAGGCGCGTACCCCTATTACCCCTAGCCATAGTGCGCTGCTCCTATGCCTGTTCTGCAGCGCCCACAATCTTTCTTTTGTATTTATTTTATTTTTGTTTCAGACAATAGTATAGGAGGTTTTGTATATTCTACTAGTTGCTCATATACTTGTAACACCGGGTTTTGGGAATATTCTAGTAGACACTTTATGGTTTTGAGTATTAAAATCATTGTATTGACTCTTTCTTTAGTTTATGATTTACTTTACTATAAATTCCTACTAATCATTCTCTTAAGAAATAAAATCAACTACTATGATGAAGGCTGGTTTATTTCCAGTAGACGCAGCCACATCTCAGGCGGGAGGGGGAGCACATACCCCTACCACTCAGGCTCCAGGGCATGCTGCTGTCATATATCAGACACTGGGTACACTAACCGTGGGTGGGGCTCAGCCAGTTGCAGCAGCTATACCAAAGCCTAGACCAGCCGCGTCCGGCAAGCCGCAAAAGCTATTGGATAGATGGACCAGGTTACATCCTCTTGCCTTTGGCGATGACCGACATGAGGTCCCCAAGGACTTTATTGATCATTGCAGGGACAGACTGCATAACATGAGAGTATTGGAGTCCCACGAGGTGGACTTTACCACCTTTCAGCCCCATAGATGGTGGCAGTCCTATCTTCTCAGCAGACCGGCAGGTTCTCCTCTCTTGACTTAGGACTAGTTCACTCATCTCTTTTTGGAGAGACATATTCCACCCTCTTAGAGGGAAGAGTTACGGGGTCAATTCGAGCGTCTCCAGCAGAGTCAGATGTCTGTGACCGATCATGAGGCAATGTTCTATGAGTTGTCTCGCCATGCACTTATGATACTCCCCACTGATGTAGAGAGAGTAGAGGTTTATTGCTAGCTTGCACTATGGTATCCAGGTCACTATGGCCCGAGAGATTGAGATCGGGACTCCTTACGAGCAAGTTGTGGAGATAGCTCGAAGGATCGAGGGTATTCGTCAGCAGAACTAAGAGCAGGCACTGAGGGACAAACGATCTTGATATTCTGGAGGGTGCCAGTCTAGCAAGCCCACACTAGCACCACCGCCTTCTCGGGGTGCTCTAGTGCTGCCCTATTTCAGTGCCATTCTAGAGAGCTCCTACCATCCACCGGCTATTCAAGGTTCTTCCAGTGGGTGTTCAGGTCCCCAAAGTCAGACTTAAGGTGAGTCATATTCCACACTGAGAGGTTGCTTTGAGTGCGGGGAGCTTGGTCATGTGAGGAGATTCTGTCCCAGGCTTCCGGGCAAGGTAGTACAACAGTGTCATCAGCCCATGATTACTACACCAGCTGCCGCACCAGCCGTTCAACCGCCCAATGGAGGAGGGCAGGTAGGTAGGGGCCGCCCTAGAGGTGGAGCTCCAGCTAGGTTCTATGCTATTCCAGCCAAACCAGAGGCAGTAGCCTTAGAAGCCGTGATCACAAGTATTATTTCTGTCTGCGGTAGGGATGCTTCAGTATTATTCGATCCACGATCTATAGATTCAAATGTTTCCTCTCTATTTGCTCATTATCTGGATGTCCCTCGTGAGTCCTTCGGTGTTCCTGTCTTTGTGTCCAAGCCCGTGGTCGATTTTATTATTGTGGATCGGGTCTACCGGTCCTGTATTGTGACTTTCTGTGGTTATGAGACCAGAGCGGATCTTCTGCTGCTCGACATGACCAATTCTGAGGTCATCCTAGGCATGGACTGGTTTCCATATCATGCCGTCCTTGATTGCCATGCCAAGACTGTTACCTTGATGATACCAAAGTTGCCTATATTAGAGTGGAGGGGTTCATCTATCAGTGCATCTAGTCGGGTTATCACTTTCTTGAAGGCTCGACACATGGTCGAGAAGGGTTGTTTGAATTATATAGCTTATGTTCAGGATAGTGCCGCAGAGACTCCGACGATTGATTCAGTGCCCGTGGTACGGGAGTTCACTGATGTATTTCCTTCTGATTTACCAGGTATGCCACCAGATCGTGATATCAATTTTAGTATTTATTTGGAACCAGGTACCCAACCTATCTTTATTCCACCGTACCGCATGGCTCCGAAAGAGTTGAAGGAGTTAGAAGAACTGCTTGAGGAGTTGCTAGCAAAGGGGTTCGTTAGACCGAGTGTGTCGCCTTGGGGGGCACCAGTGTTGTTCGTGAAAATGAAGGATGGGACTATGCGGATGTGCATTGATTACCGCAAGTTGAACAAGGATACCATTAAGAACAAGTACCCATTGCCGCGCATTGATGATTTGTTTGACCAATTGCAGGGTGCCAGGGTGTTCTCTAAGATCGATTTGAGATCTGGGTACCATCAGCTAAAGATCCGTGCTGTGGATGTTCCAAAGACGGCTTTTTGAACTAGATATGGCCACTATGAGTTTCTGGTTAAGTCCTTTAGCTTGACCAACCGCCCGACGGCATTTAAGGAGGAGCACGAGCAGTATTTGAGAGTTGTGCTTCAGACCTTGCGGGAACACAAGCTATATGCTAATTTCTCTAAGTGCGAGTTCTGGTTAGATTCTATGGTATTCTTGGGGAATGTTGTATCAGGCGAGGGTATCAAGGTAGATCCTACAAAGATCGAGGCAGTCTAGAGTTGGCCTCGTCCTGCCACGGCGATCGAGATCAGGAGTATCTTGGAGTTAGCAGGTTATTATCGCCGATTTGTGGAAGGCTTCTCATAGTAGCACCATTGACTAGATTGACCCAGAAGGGTGCTCCGTTTTGATGGTCCGACGATCGCGAGGCTATCTTTCAGAAGCTCAAGATCGCATTGACTATAGCACTGGTGTTAGTGTTGCCTTCCGATTCAAGGATGTAAATTGTGTATTGCGAAGCTTCACGGGTTGGCTTGGGTTGTGTATTGATGCAGGAGGGGCGAGTTATTGCATATGCTTCACATCAGCTGAAGCCCCACGAGAAGAATTACCCCGTACATGATTTGGAGTTGGTCGCGATACTTCATGCTCTTAAGATCTAGAGGCATTGTCTTTATGGGGTGTCCTGTGAGGTTTACACCGTTCATCGCAGCTCTCATCATTTGTTCAAGCAAAGGGATCTCAATTTGAAGCAGCGCAGGTCGCTTGAGTTACTAAAGAACTATGATATTACCATCCTTTATCATCCGGGCAAGGCGAATGTAGTTGCGGATGCCTTGAGTAGAAAGGACGAGAGTATGGGTAGTTTGACCTTTATTTTAGTAGAGGAGAGGCTATTTGTTTTGGACATTCAGTCCTGGGCTAACAAACTTGTGACATTAGATAGTTTAGAGCCCGGTCGAGTTATTGGATGTGTCGTTGCTTAGTCTTCATAATTTGAGTGGATCAAGGCTCGTTAGTAAGACGATCCGCACTTGCTGGTTCTTACGGAGATGATAATACAGGGTGGTGCCAAGGAGGTTACTATCGGTGATGATGGTGTTCTGCGACTCCAGGGTCGTCTATGTGTTCCTAATGTTGATGGATTGAGGGAGAAGATTCTAGTGGAGGCACACAGTTCTTGATATTCTATTCATCCAGGTGCTACGAAGATGTATCGCGACTTGATGCAGCATTATTGGTGGCGGCGGATGAAGAAGAACATAGTTGAGTATGTAGCGAGATGTCTAAATTTCCTGCAAGTTAAGTATGAGCACTAGAGGCCAAGTGCCCTACTTCAGCAGTTGATTATGCCTAAGTGGAAATGGGAGCGCATCACTATGGACTTCGTAGTTGTGTTGACACGGACGCTGAGGAAGTTTGATGCCATTTGGGTCATTGTCGATAGGTTGACCAAGTCAGCGCACTTTATTCCGGTTGTGACTATGTACCCTTCAAAGTGATTGGTCTAGATTTACATTCAGGAGATTGTTTGATTGCATGGTGTGCCTGTTTCCATCATTTTAGATAGAGGCCCTTAGTTCACTTTGCAATTTTAGAGAGCAATATAGAGCGAGTTGGGTACCCGAGTAGAGCTCAACACAGCCTTTCATCCGCAGACTAATGGGCATTCGGGCATGCAGTTCATATCCTGGAGGATACGCTCAGAGCATGTGTGATTGACTTCGGAGGGCAGTGGGATCGACTCTTGCCTTTGGCCGAGTTTGCTTATAACAACAGTTATCAGTCCAACATTGAGATGGCTCCATTTGAGACTCTATATGGTCTGTGATGTGCGTTCTCCCATCGGATGGTTTGAGCCCGGCGAGGTTAGGTTATATGGCACAGATTTAGTGAAGGATGCCTTGGAGAAGGTAAAGTTGATTCAGGAGCGACTTCGCACAACACATTCCAGACAAAAGAGTTACACGGATCAGAAGGCACGTGATTTGTCATTTATGCTGTGCAAGAGGGTTCTCTTGTAAGTCACGCCGATGAAGGGAATCATGAGGTTATGGAAGAAGGGCAAGCTGAGCCCAAGATTTATTGCCATTTAAGGTGTTGAGGCGAGTTGGGGAGGTTGCTTATGAGCTTGCTTTGCCTCCCAGTCTATCAGGAGTTCAGCCGGTTTTCCTCATATCTATGCTCTGGAAGTATCTTGCCGATAGGCCACATGTGTTCGACTACAACACACCCCAAACCAAACTGAATCAACTTAAACACTTCAAGTTCTTCAAACTTACTCCGAACGCGCCGAAACATACTTAAAGTACTCGGAATGACACCAAATTTTGCGTGCGAGTCTTAAATCACCATACGAAACTATTCGAAGGCTCGGAATTCCAAATGGGACCTCAATTACTTAAAAACCTACTCCAAACCAAATATAAATAACTTTAAACCTTCAAATGGCTAACTTTACTATCAAGCGCCGAAACACTCCCGGGTCGTCCAAAACCTGATTCGAACATACGCCCATGTCCGAAATCATCATATGAACCTATTAGAACCGTTAAATCCCGGTTCCGAGTTCATTTACCCAAAAGGTTGACCGAAGTCAAACCTAACCTTTTTTGCTAGCCTTAAGAAACCAAGTGTTTCGATTTCAACCCCAACCCTTCCAAATCCCTAACTAACCATCCCCGCAAGTCATAAAATAGTAAAGCCACATACGAGGAGTCTTATTTAGGAGAAGGGGGTTCTAGAAAGTAAAACAACCGGTTGGGTCGTTACATTCTCCACCTCTTGAACAAAGGTTCGTCCTCGAACGGGTCTAGAATCATACCTGGACTACTGAATAAGTGTGGATATCTGCTCGGCATGTCCTCCTCAGCCTCCCAAGTCACCTCCTCGACTGTTTGGCCCCTCCACTGAACTTTAATCGTAGAAGTCTTGTTAGACCTTAACTGGTGAACATGTCTAACAACAATGGCAACTCGCTGCTTCTCATAACCCAGGCACTCATCTAGCTGAATCGTACTGAAGCCTAAAACATGTGACCTGTCGTCATGATACCTCCGGAGCATCGACAAGTGGAAAATTGGATGGACTCCCGATAGACTGGGAGGCAAGGTAAGCTCATAAGCAACCTCCCCAACTCGTCTCAACACCTCAAATGAACCTATAAACCTTGGGCTCAACTTGCCCTTCTTCCCGAACCTCATGATCCCCTTCATCGGCGAGACTTTCAAGAGTACCTTCTCGCCCACCATAAATGATCACGCGCCTTCTGATCCGCGTAGCTTTTCTGTCTAGACTGTGCTGCACGAAGTCGCTCCTGAATCAAGTTTACCTTTTCCAAGGCATCCTTCACCAAATTAGTACCATATAACTTGGCCTCGCCGGGCTCAAGCCATCCGATGGGTGAACGACATCACTAACCATATAAAGTCTCAAATGGAGCCATCTCGATGCTAGAGTGATAGCTGTTGTTGTAAGAAAACTCGACCAAAGGCAAGAATCGATCCCACTGCCCTCCAAAGTCAACCGCACATGCTCTGAGAATGTCCTCCAAGATCTGAACTGTCCGCTCCGACTGCCCGTCGGTATGCGGATGAAAAGCTGTGCTGAGCTCTACCCAGGTCCCCAACTCACCCTGTACTGCTCTCCAGAAATGCAAAGTAAAATGAGGGTCTCTATTTGATATAATGGAAACTGGTACACCATGCAACCGAACGATCTCCTGAATATGAATCTGGGCCAACCTCTCTGAAGTATATGTGGTCACAACCGGAATGAAGTGTGCCGACTTGGTCACCTGTCTACAATGACCCAAACTGCATCAAACTTCCACAAGGTCCGTGGAAACCCAACTACAAAGTCCATATTAATGCGCTCCCACTTCCACTCAGGTATAGTCATCTGCTAGAGTAGACCACTTGGCCTCTGATGCTCATACTTAACCTGTTGGAAATTTAGACACCTCGCCACATACTCAACTATGTCTTTCTTCATTCGCCGCCACTAATAATGCTGTCTCAGGTCGCGATACATCTTCGTAGCACCTGGATGAATAGAATACCGAGAACTGTGTGCCTCCTCTAGAACCCTCTCCCTCAGCATATCAATATTAGGAACACATAGACGACCCAGGAGTTGTAAAACACTATCATTGCCGATATTAACCTCCTTGGCACCACCCTGTAGTACCGTTTCTCTGAGAACCAACAAGTGTGGATCATCAGATTGACGGGCCTTGATATGCTCCAAAGTGAAGACTGGGCAACGACACATGCAAGAACTCAGCTGGGATCTAAATATCCAATCTCACTAGTCTGTTGGCCAAGGAATGAATGTCCAAAGCCAATGGGCTCTCCTCCACTGAAATGAATGCTAAGCTACCCATACTCTCCGCCTTTCCGGTTAAGGCATCCACAACTACATTCGTCTTACCTGGATGATAAAGGATGGTGATATCATAGTCCTTTAGTAACTCAAGCACCTGCGCTGCCTCAAATTGAGATCCCTTTGCTTGAACAAATGCTGCAAGCTGCAATGATCAGTGTAAACCTCACAGGACATCCCATAAAGATAATGCCTCCATATCTTAAGAGCCTGAACAATCGCGGCCAACTCTAAATCTTGTATAGGATAATTCTTCTCATGGGGCTTCAGCTGACATGACGGATATGCAATAACTCGCCCCTCCTGCATCAATACACAACCCAAACCAATGTGTGAAGTGTCGCAACACACAGTATACATCCCTGATCTAGAAGGCAACACTAACACCAGTGCTGAAGTCAAAGCTGTCTTGAGCTTCTGAAAGCTCACCTCACAATCATTAGACCAACGGAACGGAGCATCCTTCTGGGTCAATCTAGTCAAAGGTGCTGCAATAGATGAAAAGCCCTCCACAAAACGACGATAATAACCTGCTAACCCCAAGAAGCTCCTGATCTCAGTCGTCGTGGTAGGACAAGGCCAACTTTGAACTGCCTCGATCTTCTTGGGATCAACCTTAATACGCTCGCCTGATACAGCATGCCCCAAGAATTCCACAGAATCTAACCAAAACTCACACTTGGAGAACTTAGCATATAGCTTCTGCTCTCGCAAGGTTTGAAGCACCACTCTCAAATGCTGCTCATACTCTTTCATGTTGCGCGAGTAGATCAAAATGTCATAAATGGAGACAATGACAAACGAATCATTATATGACCTGAACACCCCGTTCATTAAATCCACAAACGTCGCTGGGGCATTAGTCAAACCAAAGGACATCACTAGAAACTCATAATGGCCATATCTAGTCCGGAAAGCAGCCTTCGGAACATCTGAATCCCGAATCTTCAACTGATGGCTTCAACTGATGGTATCTTGATCTCAAGTCAATTTTTAGAGAAAAGCCTGGCACACGGCAACGGGTACTTATTCTTAATGGTGAGTTTGTTCAACTGGCGGTTATCAATGCACATCCGCATATCCTATCTTTCTTCTTTACAAATAACACTGGTGCACCCCACGATGATACACTTGGTTTGACAAACCCTTTGCTAGCAACTCCTCAAGTTGTTCCTTCAACTCCTTCGGAGCCATACAGTACGGTGGAATAGATATAGGCTGGGTACCTAGAGCCAAATCAATACAAAAATTAATATTACGATCCATTGGCATGCCTGGAAGATCAGAAGGAAATATATCGGTGAACTCCTGGACTATGGGCACTAAATCAATTGCCGGAATCTCGGTAGTGGTATCCGAACATAGGACAGATAAGCTAAACAACCCTTCTCGACCATGGTCGAGCCTTTAGAAAAGAGATAACCCGACTGGATGTACTAACGGATGAGCCATTTCGTTCCAATCTAGGAAACTCTAGCATCCCCAAGGTAACAATCTTGGCATGGCAATCAAGGATGGCGTGATGTGGAGACAACCAGTCCATGCCTAGGATGACCTCAAAGTCGGCCATATCAAGCAACAAAAGATTTGCTTTTGTCTCATAACCACAAAATGTAACAACACAGGACCGACAGATCCGATCCACAACAACAGAATCGCCCACAAGAGTGGACACATAAACAAGAGTACCCAAAGACTCTCGAGGAACATCCAGGAAGTGAGAACAGAGATGACACATATGGATAGGTAGACCCTGGATCAAATAATACCAAAGCATCCCTATCGCAGATAGAAATAATACCTGTGATCACGGTATCTGAGGCCATTGCATCTGGTCTGACCGTGAGAGCATAAAATCTTGCTGAAGCACCACCTAACTGGCCTCCACCTCTAGGACGACCCCTACCCACCCGCCCTCCGCCTCTGGGCGGCCGGACGGCTGGTGCGACTACTAATACTGTAATCATAGGCTGAGAACCCTGCTGCACTGCTTTGCCCTGAATCTTGGGGCAGAACCTCCACACATGGCTGAGATCCCCTGCTCGAAAAAACCTCTCGATACGGTGGACTGCTGACTTGAAGTCTGACCCAGATGGCCTGAATACCCACTGGAAGGACCCTGAATAGCTGGCGGGCGGTAGGAACTCTCTGGCATAGCACTAAAATAGGGTCGCACTGGAGCACCCCGAGGAGGCGGCGGTGCTGGATATGTGGGCTTGCTATGCTGACCTCTTCTATACTGATCCCTGCCCCCAGATAGGGCACCACTGTAACCCTCGGAATAACAGAACCACTTGTGTTGTGACATCTGCTCTCGGCCCCGCTGACGAACACCCTCGATCCTCTTAGTTATCCCTACAACTAGCTCGTAAGAAGTCCCCATCTCAACCTCTCGGGCCATGATGGCCTGGATACTAGAATGCAACCCTGCAACAAACCTCCGTACTCTCTCTGCATCAGTAGGAAGTATCATAAGTGCATGGCGAGATAACTCAGAGAATATCACCTCATAGTCGGTCACTGACATCTGACCCTGTTGGAGCTGCTCAAACTGAAACCGCAATTCTTCCCTCTGAGAGGGTGGAATATACCTATCCAAGAAAAGGCATGTAAACTAATCCAAGTCATGGGAGGAGAACTTGTTGGTCTGCTAAGAAGATGTGACTGCCACCACCTACGGGCCATGCCCTCTAGCTGGAAGGTAGTAAAATCCACCTCATAGGACTCCAATATCCTCATGTTCTGCAGTCTATCCCTGCACCAATCAGTAAAGCCCTAGAGATCCTCGTGTCGCTTACCACCAAATATAGGAGGCTGTAGCCTGGTGCATCTGTCCAATAGCCTATGCGGATCGTCGGCCGCAGCTGGTATGGGCTCCGGTATAGGTGCTGCCACTAGCTGGGCTCCGCCCACGAGTAGTGTGCCTGGGGTCTGATATACAGCAGCTGCGTGCCCAGGAGCCTGAGCAGTAGGGGTCTATGCTCCCCCTCCTGCCTGAGATGTGGCTGGGTCTGCTAGAAATAAACCAGTCTGAGTCATAGTGTCCATGAACCGTAACATACGGCCCATGACCTCTTGGAAGCCTGGTGCTGACATGAAATATATCGAGGCTGGCTCTGCTGCAGGAACCTCGCCTTAATCCTCAATAATGGGATCCTCTACTCGATCCGCTTATGGCATGGCTGGAACAACTCTAGGACGTCCTCGTCCTCTACCACGGGCTGGAGCCCTCCCTCAGCCTCAGCCTCGACCTCTAGCAACATGGGGAGTAGCTCCTCCCGGGTCTGGAACATCTGTTGTGCGCATTTTCACCATCTGTGAGAGAATAAGAGAATGATACTTAGTATAACATCAAGTGCACGATAGGAGATGAAGAAAGAGTAGTTTCCTAACACCCTATAGCCTCTCGAAGATAAGTACGGACGTCTCCGCATCGATCCTCAAGACTCTATTAGGCCTGCTCATTAACTTGTGAGACCTACGTGAACCTAGTGCTCTGATACTATGTTGTCACGACCTAATTTCTCCTATAAGCCGTGATGGCACCTAACGTTACCGTTAGGCAAGCCAACCATGAACTAACCGTGTGATTGTTTCTTTTAACAGTTTAGAAATAGTTGATTCTTAATTATTGAATAAATAAGATGTAAAAATTTAATAAAATGAGAGATAACCAATTTTAAGAGAAAATGAAATGAAGTAAATAACCAAAAATCATCAAGTGTCTACTAGCACGATCTCCAAGATCAGGCGTCACAAGTGTATGAGCTACTAGTAGAATATACAAAAATACTACAGTACTGTCTTAAGTGAAGTAGACAGAAAGTAAAAAGCAAAAAAAGACTTCGAATGCTACAGAACAAGCTCGGAAGGCAGCTCACCGCAAAGTTTCGTGGAATCAAGGATGCGCCGGGATGATAACCAGATGCATCTACCTCAGATCATGCACGATCAGTGCAGAAGTGTAGCATGAGTACAGTATCCAGTCTAACCTCAAAGAAGTAGTGACGAGGGGTCGACTTCGACACTTACTATGGGCTAATAATAAAATACTGAGATTTATAATTAAGCATGGGCTACATAAATGAAGCTGAAAACCCAATAACAAGAATGACGGACAATTCTTTCCCAATAACAAGAAATGATGGACAATTCTTTCTCTAATAGTAAATCTCAATTCAATTTCTATCCTTTAACAATTCAACCACTCGAGCCAATGAAACAATATCAAATATAATTGGGCTCCAAATATTATTACGCACGAATTATGCCGAGGTCATACGGCTCTATCCAAAATATAAACATATATATACTGTGCACTACCGAAGGTCGAACTGAACGAACTATAGACACATCTATTCTACTGCCGAGGCGTTCGGCCAGCTCCACAAGAAGAGAAATACTTTATAATAACAACCGATCCAAAGATTATTTAGAGGTTAATATTCAAAGAAGCGCAAATTCTTATTAACGGCCAAGTAACCCATCCAAAACTCAAGTAAATGAAATTCGACCTTTTACAATTCCTTTATCAAGTTCCAATATGACTTAAGCACTTAAATTAACAAGTAGGGTGCAAACATCGCAAGTATAACATGATTTGGGTCCTAAATTACCCGGACATAAGTATAATTAGTAGCTACGCACGGACTCTCGTCACCTCGTACGTATGTAGCCCCCACAAATGGAAACACATATGAATTCAATTCACCTATGGGGTTAATTCCCTCTTACAAGGTTAGAAAACAGACTTACCTCGTCTCAAAGCTCACTTTCCAGCTAAAATTGCGCTCTAAAGCCTCAATTGGGTGCCGAACAATCCGAATCTAGTCAAAGGTTATATAAATTAATCAATACATGTTCAGAAGTTCATAATTTAACTATTTAAGTAATTACCCAACCTAAATTGGAAGATTCTTTAAATTCTTCCCTAGGCCCATGCGTCCGGATTCCAGAAATTTTCGAAAAAAATCATTACTCAGAACCTTACGAACTAAAATATATAATTTTCACCAAATTTTGTGGTAAATTCATTTTTATCAAAACCTAGGTTTTTCATCTAAACCCACAATTTCCCCCTAATTTACATGTTAAAATCTACCCCATAAACTATGTATTTAACTCACATTAGATAGAAATTACTTATCTCAATTAGCTAGTGAAAATCCCTCTCTAACCAGCTCCAAGATCGCCCCAAGAAGTGCAAGAAATGAACCAAAAAATGGCCTAAGCCCGTCTTAAAACAACCCCACTGCCCTGCGATTCCCGCACCCGCGAAGCCACTGTTGCACCTGCGGTTCCGCTTCTGAGGAAAATCCTCACAGGTGCGGTCATCCCCAGCTGGCCAAACTCCACACCTGCGGACCTATGGACAGCTTCTGCGTGTCCGCTGCTGCGACACTTCTTCCGCACCTATGGCACTTGCCGCTTCTGCGGTCACTACCATCGCACTTGCGCCAAATTCTCCATGCCTGCGATTTCTGGGCTGCCCTTGCTAGTCCGCTTCTGCGGCTTGTGGCTCGCTTCTGCAAGCTCGCACCTGCGGCTAGCCAAGCATAGGTGCGATTGCACTAGAAGCTGGGAGCTTTAACTGCTACTCCAAAGCCCAAACTTGGTTCGAGCCTCGTCTGATTAACACCCGAGGCCCCCGAGGCCCCGCCCGAACATACTAACAAGTTTGAAATCGAAAAATGGACTCGCTCGAACCCTCGAAATGGATAAAACAACATCAAAACTAAGAATCACACCCCAAACTAAATTGAATCAACTTATAAACTTCAAGTTCTTTAATCTTACTCCGAACACACCGAAACATATTTAAACTACTCAGAACGACATCAAATTTTGTGTGCAAGTCTAAAATCATCATACGGAACTATTCCTAGGCTCAAAATTTAAAATGGACCTCGATTACTCCAAACCAAATTTAAAGAACTTTAAACCTTCAAATGGCCAACTTTCACTATTAAGCGCTGAAACGCTCACTGGTCGTCCAAAACCCGATTCGAACATACGCCCAAGTCTGAAATTATCATACAAACCTATTGGAACCGTCAAATCCCGGTTCTAAGGTCGTTTACCCAAAACGTTGACCAAAGTCAAACCTAGCCGTTTTCCCTAGCCTTAAGGAACCAAGTGTTCCGATTTCAACCCCAACCCTTCCAAATCACGAACTAACCATCCTTGCAAGTCATAAAACAATAAAAGCACATACGGGGAGTCTTATTTAGAGGGACGGGGTTCTAGAGAGCAAAACGACCAGTTGGGTCGTTACATTGATTGCCTCTTGCTGCTTTCTTATCAATCATTTTGTCAGAGGGCCATTGAACAACATTTTCTGAAATTTTATTGAGCAATTACATGGCTTCTGCAGTGGTTTTGCTCATTTTGGATCCTCCTGATGCTACATCAATAACATTTATAGCAGAGGGTTTTAGACTATGATAAAAAATATATAAGATGTCAAGATCTTAGATACCATGATGTGGACATTTTCTTAACATTGCTTTTAATCATTCCCATGCTTGATATATAGATTCAGTATCTGTCTGCACAAAATTATTGATTTCTTGCTTCATTTTAAATGTTTTTGCAGGTAAAAAATATTTATTAAGAAATTTCCGAGTCATTTGGTCCTATATAGTGATTGAACCTCTCGGCAGACTTTGCAACCATATTTTGGCTTCACCTTTTAATAAAAAAGAAAAAAGCCGTAACCTGATAGCGTCTGTTGTGACTCCATTATACCTGCAAGTTTCAACTAATTCAAGAAAATCAATTAGATGGTTGTGAGGACCTTCACTCGCATCACCAGTAAACTGACATGACTGTTGAATGGTTTGAATCAAGCATGTGCAAATTTCAAAATTGTTTGCTGCAATTGGTGGTCTCCTCACACTTGATTCTCCTTCAAAATAATCTGGCCTTGCATAATCTTTGAGTATTTTGTCACGTTATGGAGCCACCTCATCAAACTGTTCTTCTACTTGATATGGTGGAAGTTGGTTATTGTTAAGCTCTTCATTCTCCATTACTTCACAAGCTATACTTTGAGGAGACGATATTTGTCCTTTCCTGTGCAATCAAAGAGATTTTTCAATTTCTGGGTCGTAATTCGCCAACTCTTTTGTAGAAGAGCGGGTCATAAACTACCTGAAATCCTTAAAGCCAAGATTTTTTTTTAATTTTTAATTTTTAATTTTTGAAAGAAAATCAAACTTAGTTCCTAAAATAGTAGTGGTGACACTAAAGCAACAAAAAAAATGTATATAAAAATTAAAATAGTAGTAGTAGTTAATATAACTAGTGATGCTAATTAAAAATAGAAAATAAAGTATTTTTTTTAAGTGAAAAGAGCTAGCTGATCCTAGAAACAGTATTATGATACTATAAAGTAAAATAAAATTAAAAGAGAAAACTAGAAAGACATTACTAGTAACAATAGTTATAGTAGTAACAAAAAAAATAAAGACAACAATAATACTAATACTAATACTAATACTAGTATTAATAATAATAATAATAATAATAATAATAATAATAATAATAATAATAATAATAATAATAATAATAATAATAATAATAATAGTAAGTTCTCAAATTAATAACAAAATAATTAATCTGAAGTAGATGTTGCCAATCCCCGGCAACGATGCCAAAAATTTGAAGAGTGTCTGGAAACTCGTATTCTATCAAATAATAGTATAGAAATATGTCGAACCAACAGAGATTAGTTTATCTATTCTACAGACGTTTCTTGTTTTAATTACTATTTGAGAAAATCAGAAAGAGTTGAGTTGTGAATTAACTAACTAAAAAAAGCATGAATAGAGCAATAGAAAATATTTTGTTTTTTTCACAAATATAATAAAAAGGTGTTGGGATTCTAACTTCACTTAAGATTTTTATTATATAGTAGATATATTTATTCTTCAATTTCTATTTCTCATAAATGTATAAATGCCTCTCACGATTACATTTATATATTATTATTATTATAGTTGAACAATTAATTGCACTCCTCTCGGTTATACGAACTAATCGTTAAATTGGTAATATTAAAGAACCAGAAATATATACTTGAACTAAAACGTGCTCTTTTTAGTAAGTCCCTTTCGGTTACCCTACTTGTTATAATTGATTACTACAATATTCGCCTCTTTCGATTACAAATAGTGTAGAGTCAATTTTAACATATAAGAGCTAGATGTTACTAAATAAAAGTTAACATCTATCTATACCAAAATTAACTATTTTACTTCTTCCGCCTCTTTCGATTACAAAATTAGTAAGAAGTTAATAAATAGTACGAAATAGATAGATGTTAACAAATTAAGTAACATCTAACTATAAAGCAGATAAAATTTAAATGAAACGCTTCAGCTCAAGTATGTGAAATTGCGGAATAATATCTATTATTATATAGAAATATTAAGATTCGCCATTCTCCCAACACAAGAAAAGTTACTCCATAATGGAGTTAGTACTGACAACGAAAATATTCTTGCCCATTAAATAAGGAAATAGAAAGAAATATTCAAGAGAATAATTCCCCCTATTTAATTAAAAACAAGAACTAGAGTAATTTCCAACATTACAATTTATTTGGAACTAGAAACGCTGTGAGTGTAATGGCTAAAAGAAGAAACAACTGAAGAAGAAAGAAAGGAAGAAGCCCGAAAGAAATGAATTCCAAACCGTAGCTCTAAGCTTTTTCCCCCTTCATTTCATTAGTTAATTATTTCCTGCAATGAAAGTAAAGATATTACTACTAAACTTTAAAGATAATAACTAAATTTATACATGATATTTTTTTTCTTATCTGTTGTGTCACGTTCACGGAGAAGGAAAATGTGGGGGACTGTGGTTGCTCTTCGCGTTCGCAACCCCTTGACCGCATCCGCGAAAGTTTGGGACCTGTGGCCTTCGCGTTCGCGTGAATGGCCCCGCATTCTTGTAAGGAAAAGGGTTCGGGGGAGGNTGAGCTTCATTTCCTCTTTGCGTTCGCGAAGCGGACCCTGCGTTTGCGACGCTCAGGCGTGTCAAGCCTTCCAGTTTGTGTGTGGGTCCTCACGTTCGCGATGCTTCCTGAGGCCTGGGCAGTTTGCGTTTGCGATCGCGAGGCCTCTTCCGCGATCACGAAGAAGAAATGCCTGGGCAGTGTATTTTAAAAATCGGGACTTAGGCTTATTTGGTTCATTTCTCTCAACTTGTGACCGATTTTAGAGTTCTTTGAAGAGGGTTTTTCATCTAGCACCTTGAAGTAAGTATTTTCTACACAATATAAGTTTAATACATAAATTATGGGCAGATTTTAACATAGAAATTGTAAAAATTTTAGAATTTTGTTGAAAAATCTAGGTTTTGATAAAAATAGAATTAGACCATGTAAATTATTATAAAATTGAGTAGAAGTTATATATTTAGGTTCGTGAGGTTATGGGTAATATTTATCTTCGAAAATTTTCGGAATCCAGGTACGTGGGTCTGGGGCAAATTTAGGAATCTTTCAATTTGGGTTGGGTAATTACTCTAATAGCTAATTTATGGACATTTGAGTATATATTGATAAATTTATACAATATTTGACTAGTTTCGGATTGTTTGGCTCCGACTTGAGGCTTTTAGAGTGATTTGGACCGAAGAGTGAACTTGGCTGGTTACTTGACCGTTAGTAAAAATTGTGCCTCCTTGTGTATTTGACATATAGTAGCTGTTAAATCGGAGTTCGTAGAGTTTTTTCTCTTTTTGTGGAGCGGGCCGAACGCCTCGGCAGTATAATAGATGCATTTATGATTCGCGCCTGTCGACCCTTAGCAGTGTACACATTATTCTGGATCGGACTGTACGACCTCGGCATAAATCGTGCGTGATAATGCTCGGAGTATGATTACACTTGATATTACTTTCATGACTTGAGAAATTATAATTTACTTGATGGCTTGTATTTGTTGAAGTTAGTATGTGTTAATAGGAGATCTTAATTGACATCTAGTTAAAGAATCACTTATTTACTGTTCATTATTGCGTTATTATTATTGATGTATTCCATGCCTATTTAGAATTTTTGTACTATATTTATTAGCCCATAGTAAGTGTCAATGTTGATCCCTCTTCACTACTTCTTTGAGGTTAGACTAGATACTTACTGGGTATATATTGTTTATGTAACGCTACACTTTTGCACTAATCGTGCAGGATCTGAGGTAGGTGCATCTGGCGGTCATTCACGTGCGTACCCCCATTACCCCGAGGCATAGTGGTGAGCTGCTCTATGAGCCCGTTCTGCAGCGCTTGCAGTCTTTCTTTTGTATATATTTTCTGTATATCTTATTGCAGACAGTAGTATAGGATGTTTTGTATATTCTACTAGTTGCTCATACACTTGTGACACCGGATTTTGGGAATATTCTAGCAGACACTTTATGATTTTGAGTATTAAATTCATTGTATTTACTCTTTCATTAGTTTATGCTTTACTTTATTATAAATTCCTACTAATCATTCTCTTAATAAATAAAATCAACTACTTTAGAATTATTAAAAAGAACAAATGCACGACTAGTTTACCGTTGGCTTGTCTAGCGGCGACATTGGACGCCATCATAGCCTATAGGGGAAATTGGGTTGTGACAGAAGCTAGGACCCAGAATACTCAGCTATAAACAAGCTGAATATACTGCATTTGCGGCCTGGGTTCGCAAATGCAACACTCGCAAAAGCGAACAAATGTCCGCAAATGCGAACCCTGAGAAGCACTGCTGAAGTCGCATTTGCGACATACTTCTTCGCAAATGAGAAGATCACTGGTCATCACAAAAGCGACAACTTGCTTGCAAAAGCACATTGCCATGTTTCGGAAAAGCGATGATTTCCTCGCAAAAGCGAGGTCCCTCCTCAGCAGCCCTGAGTCTTATATGCGACTGAAACTCCGCAAAAGCGATGGTTGCATTTGCGACCTTTGCATCGCAAATGTGAATCCCCTATTCCCAGCCCAACATCACGAAAGCGAGAAGAGTGAAAACCTCACAAATGCGAGAACAGAGCACCAGTAACAACTGAACCTTCTACAAACTCTTCGTTGCATCCGAAACTCACCCGAGCCCTCGAGGCTCCACACCAAATATCAACACAAGTCTAAAAACATAACACGAACTCGCTCACTTGATCAACCCATCAAAATAACATCCGAAACCATGAATCAGACCTCTAAAACACATAAAATTTTCATGAAACTCAAGAATTTCTAAAAACACAATCGCACGTCCGATTCCTATCAAATCAACTCGGAATGATGCCAAACTTTGCAGACAAGTTTCAAATAACAAAATGGACTTATTTCATGTCCCAAACAAAAATTCGAACCCTATAGCCATGAAGTCAACCTACGTTGAAACTTGTCAAAATTCTGAACTTTTAAATTGCCAACTTTTGACAAAACAAGTCAAATCAACCTAGGGACTTTTGAATTTAATTTCGGGATAAGCCCAAGTCCAAAATCACGATACAAACCTACCGGAGTCATCAAAATACTGTTGTGGGTCGTTTTCACAAAAGCCAAACCTCGATTAACATTTTCAACTTAAGCTTCTAAAATGAGAATTACTCATCCAAATAAATTCTGAAACATCCGAAAATCGAATACGACCATGCACACAAGTCAATTACTCAATATGAAGCCACTCAAGACCTCAGACCACTAAACGGAACGCTAAATCTCAAAACGACCGATCGGGTCGTTACAAGAGGTAGGCGAAAGAAGTACAGGGAGAGGTAATTAGGGAGAAAATGGCGATGCTTCCGCTTACTGAGGACATGACCCTTGATAGAAGGGTGTGGCGGTCGAGCATTAGGGTAGAAGGTTAGTAGGTAGTCGAAAGTTTTCTCTTATCTCACCAGTAGTATTAGTAGCACCCTTGTACTTTCTTATTCTTAGATCTATATTACGTCATGTTATTTAGTTCACTTCAGTTATTGTATTTCCTGTTGTGACTGGTTGATACTACTTCTAACTTTTCTTCCATTTCTTCTTCTTCTTCTTCTTCTTCTTCTTCTTCTTCTTCTTCTTCTTCTTCTTTTTCTTTCTTTTTCTTCTTTTTCTTCTTCCTCTCTTTCTCTTGTCTTCTCTTCTTTTTTTTTCCTATTCATCTTGTCTTTCTCTTCTCTTCTTTTTCTTTCCTATTCTTCTTGTCTTTCTTCTTCTTCTTTTTCTTCTCGTCCTTTCTGAGCCGAGAATCTATTGAAAAATATCTCTTTATCTTTATTAGATAGGGTCAAGGTTTGTATACACACTACCCTCTCTAAATCCCACCTGCAAGAATATACTCAATTTGTTATTATTATAGTTGCTTTTTTCCCACACATCCAACTAGTACCTTTGTAGCTGGATCTGCTATAAAAAAAACAAACAAAATTGTACAGAAACCAAGAAAACATTAGTCTCAGCCAAGAAATGTCACGTTGTCATTAATTCCATAAGTTGATGGAACAAAACGCTCAACTAGGAATTTGATGCCATGTGTAATTATCATTAGATTACTTTGGAAAGGACAGAAACCTACATCGTTGAACTTGCATTTTGCCCATTTTTAACTCACCATCCCTGATCTACTGTCACTCTTTCATTAAGCTAATACAACACAAATTTAGACCTCAAAGATAAACTACAAAAACAAGAATGCAAACTTAAGAAGGTTAAAGCTTACCTCTAAAGTTCAATTTTTGATAAAAAATTTGCTGATATTTTCATACATGTGATAAATATATGAGTAAAAAACCTTAGGTTGTGACATTTTGATAAAAGCCGTAAATAAATGTCATTAATTATTTGCAGACATTAATCTAACAATCAGAAATTTTCTGATAGCAAAATTTCAAGCGTAAAATAATTATAGTAAAGTTTTTGTCATATTTACATGACTTGTTAATGTCGTCTTATTCCTAATTCCTGGTTATGCTCTCCACTACTAGTACTTTTCTAAGAAAATCTATATCACCTGCATTTTTTTCGCAATTCTCTAATGAAATAATCAATCTTATGCACACAGCATAAGTGTGCCACCATTTTTATTATAAATATTAAGGGGTTTTAACCACGACATGGTTCGGAGGCAAATTGTTATGCTTTCATCACAATTAACCTGAAATTTAAACATCGCGCGACAACTAAAAAGTACACTCAATTTTTTTTTAACTGGAAAAAAGCCCAAAACTTGAGAGCTAAAAAAATTAAATGATGGTATATTTACCAGGAGAGCGAAGCTCTTGCAGATGCTGTCTCATGGAAGCTTCTTCTTTGAGGATAAGACACAAGGGTTTAGAAGGAAGCCGCCACTTCCAGAAGCCGATCTATGTCAAGTCTGATTTCAGCTATCAGTCGACTCGCCTGCCCCGGCCGCTCCTGCCATTGTTGGACTCCGCCGATGAACCTCCTTGTATCGCCGCCATCTACGGTAGTGATCGTGTTGGTTGCTGCATTTTCTCCTATTTAGGAGGCTCGTAAGTTTGAACCTTGGCGGTCGATATCAACACTTACTAGTGGTCCAATAATCAAATATATATAAGAAATTAGATAGGTATGAGACATGATAAATAGCAAAAAAGCATATAAGTATATAAAACATGCTTTTCAGTGAAAGAACCATATATAAAACCGTCAAGTACCAAAATCTACCTCGAATAGAGTTTATGTGATTAATATCAGGTACAAAATGCCAAATCCGAGTCAAGAAACTTATGTAGCACTGACTCTCTATCGAAATATTCTACATAATCCTGTTCGCCCGATCACATAAAAGTAGTGCTAAGGCAATAAGATACTCCACATAATTCTGCTGAGGCGATTAGCTTGATCCCATAAGAGTAGTATTGAGGCGATCATCCCGATCCCATAATAGTATCATGAGGTATTTTCATAAGAGTATTGCTGATGCGAATAACCCAATCCCATAAAAAATATTAAAACTTTCGACAGGTCCCTAGCCCAAATCATGAGTATACGTATGAGTTAAATAATCATGAAATTTACATATGAATAAGTACAACACTGGAGCAAATTCGTAAGAGAGAGTATAATTCTCACGACTAATCCAGTAGCGCGCCAAGTCTCTACAAAAGCAAAGCTTGGTAAACTACGCAAGTTTAGTCTCAAGTTAAATCATGAATTAGAGCATTTACACATGCAAGATTAACTCAAATATTACAGCTAAAGCATGATGTAAATCTGTCTACCTGAACATATCAAAAATCTAGCATATGCACATATGCTCATCACCTCGCAAGTATATAGCTCCTATAATACATAGAACATAGCAGATAAGACACCTATGGTGATAATAGGGTGATAAGTTCCCTCTTACAAGGTTAGATTAAAGACTTACCTCAATCCGAAATCCGATGTCGGCTCCTACGCTGCTCTAATACCTCAACCAATGCCGAACAACCCGAAAATAGCCAAAGAACGTGCAAACTAATCAAAACATACTTAAGAACCCATAATTTATTAATTATAAATAATTCCCAATCCCGCACGAAAAGTCAACAAAAGTAAACATCTGGCTTGCGGGCTCATATTTCGGAGATACTCGAAAATAAATGTTATCCATAGCACCACAACTCAAATATATAATTTGTTCTTAAATCCATGTCCAATTTCATGGTCAATTTTTCTTTTTACCAAATAATAGATTTCCAACAAAATCCCACAATATTCAGTATATTTCTATCAAAAATCATATTAAATTTCATATATAATCTATGTATTTAGCTCATAAAAAGTATGAATAAATTATCTTATGACAGATGACGAAAATGATCTTCAAGAATCACCCCAAATCGTCTTGCAATGAGAGAAATAAGGTAAAATGAGCTAAGTACCGAAATTCCAACTAATAAGTCTGCCCAGGTAGTGCTCTTCGCGATCGTGACAGATCTCCCGCACGATGACCAAACATGACCAGCCACAAAATACACCGATCGCGTTTGAACACCCACAATCGCGAAAACCAAGCAGTCCAACTCCTTCGCGAACACGACATCACCTTCGCGAATGCAAAGGCCAAATTCTCCCCAGCTAGCTCCGTCTCCTCATGAACGCGATTACTCCCATGCAAACCCGAAGGCTAACTCTCGAGTTTTGTCCTTAGTCAAGGCTCTCCACTTGATCCTAGGTTGACCATACACAATTCTCTTCTTGCTCTTTCTCATGATCTCCAAGTCCATCACCAAAAGCCTATGATGGGTCGAGAGATTCTCACTTCGAATAACCTTGCAATCCAAGCAAAGACTTCTATCACACTTACTAAGGAGCAGGTAATCAATATGTGTCTTGGCCACTGCGCTCTGGAAGGTGACCAAGTGTTATTCTCTCTTCTTAAAACTCGAGTTAGCTATCGTAGTCTAAAGCTTTAGCGAAATCCAATAGTGAAGTTCCACCTCCATTTCTATCCCAAAAACCGAAGCCTCCATCCAAATCGTCGTAACTCCCAGAAGTCGAGCCGATTTGACCATTGAAATCCCCTTCTATTAAAATCTCCTCGGACAGCAGAATACCGCGCACAACCTCATCCAGATCATCCAAGAAGCTCTTTTTGACCTCTTCGTCTGTCACGACCCAATTCCCACCATAGGCTGTGATAGTGCCCAATACCATTATCAAGCCAATGGTGAACCATCAATTAATTATTAATTCTTAACCTTTGAAATCATGGACTTTATTAAATGAAATTTAAGTGTCGAAACTATGGAGACATACTTATGTTCTTACTAAGCTGTAAAGTATGAATGAAACAAAAAACAAAATGATGATAATATTAGTTACAACCATAATCATCTACTAGAAACTCCCAAAACCCGATGTCACAAGTGCATGAGTAATCTTGTAGAATATACAAAACACTATAGTTACTGTCCGGAATAAAATAGATAGAAATAGTAAATATAACAAGAAGGAGACTCCGAGTGCTGCAGATCAGAGCATGGAGAGCAGCTCACCACTAAGTCTCCAGATAGTGCATATGCGCCCCCGAATAACCGCCTGAAGTACCTGCCTCAGTACCTACACAATTAATGCAAAAGTGTAGTATGTGTACGTAAGTCAATGTGTACCTAGTAAGTATCTAGTCTAACCTCGAAGAAGTAGTAACGAGTGGTCGACCTCGACACTTACTAGTGGTCCAATAACTAAAATAAAATAAAAATAAACAGGCATGAAACACAAGTAGCGATGAAATAAGTAACTGTAACTAATATGATTCTCCAACGTAATAATAATATGAAATCCTCAAGTGCTATTTGCCGTCACAAACGAACAAGGAAAATCAAGTGGATATCAAGTCTCAAGTCAAGAAGGAAATTGCATGTGCATTCTGACTCCTATCAAATATTATGCATGAAATCAGCCGAGGTCGTACGACCCGATCAATAATAATAGTGTACACTATCGAGGTTGTATGGCACGATTCATAGATGCATCACAAATATACTGTCGAGGTCGTACGGCCCGATCCATAATGTTATTTCATAACACTACCGAGGCGTATGGCCTGATCCACAGGAATAAAGGAACTTTCGAACTACGGGTCGCATAAACAGAACACAAAGATAAAAACATGATTTTTACCGACAATCAAGTATCCGCCAAAACTCAAGGTAAAGAGGTTCGGACTAACATAAATTCTAATCCAATCTCAATTATAAATTTAATTAATTGAACTAACAAGTTTAATTCAAGTAGTACAAATAAGGCATGATAAAAGTTCTAAGTTTACCTAGATATAAGCATGATTTTAGCTACACACACACTCTGTCACCTCGTACGTACGGAGCCTCCAAGGCATGATAAAGTTCTAAGTCTACCCAGATACAAACATGATTTTAGCTATGCACGCACTCTCGTCACCTCGTACGTACGGAGCCTCTATAACATGTAGCACACAACACATAAAATACCTACGAGATTAGGCAAGAGACTTACCTCGCTTTCAAGCCCTCTACTAGGCTCTCAACCCTTACTAGTCACCTAAAAACAACGCCGAACAACCCGAAACTAATCAAAGGACGTATAAATCAATCAATATATGCTCAAAAGTTCATAATTTAACTATTAGAGTAATTTCCAACCCAACTCGAAAGGTCCATAAAAGTCAAAACCGGGACCACGTGCTCAGATTTCAGAAATTTTCAAAGATAAATGTTACCTATGACCTTACGAAGTCAAATATATAACTTATACCTAATTGCAATAATCAGTTTCGTGGTCAAGTACCATTTTTATTAAATCTTAGGTCTTTCAATAAAATCCATTATTCTACTAATTTCTACATTAAAATCTACCCGTAAATAATGTATCTAACTCATATTAGGTAGAAATCTCCCACCTTATAATGCTTGATGAAAATCCTCCTCTAAAGAGCTCCAAAATAGCCCAAGCCAAAAGATGGGAAAAATAGGACTAAGTCCCGTATTAAAATGCATTCTGCCCAGGCATTGCTTCTTCACGATAGTGAAAGCCTCCTCGTGATCGTGAAGGCAAATCTGCAATCGCCCCAAAATTCTCATCGCGAACGTAACCAGGGCTCTGCGAACACGATGCCTAATTTGGCCTACCCTACACAAACGCAGACGGCCCTTTGCGAATGCGAAATCCAAAAGCCTGTCATCCCCCAGTTGGCCTCCCTCTATGCGAACGCGATGCCAACAACGCGAAATGCGTAGGCCACCGACCCTAATTCTCCCGAATGCGACGCCCTGACCGCGAACGCAAAGACAAAATGGCCCCAGCCCAAAATCCTTCATCACGAACGCGTGACTCCCCCGGCGGTCACAAAGAACAAAACCAGAACCAGAAAATCTACCAACTTTACCCTTGCTCCGGATGGTTCGAAACTCACTCGAGCCACCCAGGACCCCGTCCTGTTATACTGGAAAGTCCATAAATATAATCCGGAGCTACTCGAAGTCCCGAAACACATAAAATAACACCGAAACCAAGAATCGCTTCTCAAAACCCAATTAATCAACTTCTAATCTTTAAACTTCCTCTAACCAACTCTGAATGCAATGAATCATACTTAGACAACAAGAAATCCCAAATGGACATTGACAACACTGAAATCTACTTCAAATCAAACTTAGAAAAATCTAAAACCTTCAAGATACCAACTTGCAACGATAAGCGCCGAAATGCCCCCGTCCATCCGAAACTTAGTCCGAATATACACCGAAGTCCAAAATCATCATACAAACCTATTAGAACCTTCAAATCTCGATTTCTAGATCGTTTACTCAAGTGTTGATTTAAGTCAAACTTGGCCACCTTGGGCCATATTATGGAACTAAGTGTTTCAGATTCAATCCGAACTCTTCCAAAACCAAACCAACCATCTCCACAAGTCAGAAAACAGGAAAAGTACATACGGAAAGTCTTAAATAGGGGAACAAGGATCTAGAAAGCAAAACGACTAGTCATATCATTACATCGTCCAAGCCCACATGAGGTGCATAAGCACTAATGACGTTTAAAGTAAGCCCTCAAACAACTAACTTTATAGCTAATAACCTGTCGTTCACCCTCCTAACCTCTATCCCTAGCTCCTTGAGTTCCCGATCCACCAAAATACCCACCCCGTACTTCCCACTCACGCTTTCTGAGTACCACAATTTATACCCGCTAGCATCCCGTTTCTTAGACCCCTTCCATCTAGTCTCCTGGACACAAGCAATACTAGTACTCCTCTTTTGAAGGATCTTCGCTAACTCTATAGACTTCCCCGTCAAAGTACATATGTTCCAAGACCCAACTCTCGAGGCTCCCTTAATACCTTTACCCCCTGCCCCCCTGCTCCACCGGAGGACACGACCTTACTCTACCATATTCTACCGATTCACAATAATCTAAGGGGTACAAAACTAGTACTGCCGCTAATACCGACCAATATCAATGCTAAAGAACATAAAATATTAATAAGGAGTAAAGCAGGAATAAAGAACACAAAACGATATTAAGGAGCACAACACAATAAAGAAAAGTAGCAAAACAAACTAGAGGGAGGATATAACAAAGACGAATATGGAGAATAACAGAACAATCGTTATAGCAAAACAAGTGTAAGGAACACAAAGCAATATTAATGCACGCAAGACAAATAACAAGGTAAAATAGGAATAGTAGAACCTGGTTAGGAACAGAGGTACTGGGATGTGCAGGAACTGGCTAAACCCAACCGGAAATTCTGGTTGTATTAGTTTCACGAGCTGCCGCAGCCCTAGATCTCACCGAAAATTGTCGGCCCTTTTCGTTGTACGCTGCTGCCAAATCGCGCACCCCCCCCCCCCCCC
>MCJB01049650.1:52987-84171 GCA_002018475.1 Nicotiana obtusifolia
CCCCCCCCCCCCACACCAATATATGATGAAAGAGGGAGAGAGACAGCAGTGGTGTGTTTGTCGCTAGCGGCGGCGCGGCGGCAATGGTGGGGCAGTACACGGAGAAGGGAAGAGAAGAAAAGCAAGAAAAAAAAACGAAAGAGAAAAGAGAGATGAGAGGGGAGGAGGAAAAGACCTGTATGGTGGTTGCTGGTGCTTGCCTGGTGCCCTGCTGTGGGCTGATCGCTTGGAATCAAATAAGAGAAAGGGGTGAGTGTGGATCTTGGAGAGAGAACATTCAAAGTCGAAGTTTTGGAGTAGACTAAAAAATGAAAAATAGTTTCACGTACTACTAAGTGATAAAATGATATAAAAAAATAAGAAACAAATAATTTATTTAATGACTATATGATTCATATTCTTTATTTCATAGAGAATTTGTTATCCCCCACATTGCGTTAAAAAATTAGCAATTAAAATTTAGTTAAACAATACAATATAGTGCAATCAAATAAATTAGATTATACTTTGACGATTTTAATATTCTTTAATATTATTCGTGCATCACGCGAGTTCTAATACTAATATTATTCGTATGATTCATGTGACACCAACAAGTGAAGAATCAATCTCTTTGCCGTGCCAGTAAGCATAATTAATGTCTCCAAAACAAAAAGAAATGTCTCCTAAGCTGTAGATGTCTCGAATTCCTGCGAATAAATGTAAGTTCTTATTTAATCAATTTGTAGTCTTCATTAATTATCTACCACAATGGGTTGACTTTTGAGCAATGGCATTGATGTTAGTGAAAGATAAATTGAAATCTCATCTATTTAGTACTACCTCTGTTCATTTTTACTTGTCTAGTTTGGACTTTGCACGTCTTTTTAAAATAATAAATAAAGTGCATAATTTATCATGATACCTATATTAATTGGTGTATAGCCTTAATGAATTTGGAAAATAATTTAGAATGAGTAATTAATGCTAAGGGTAAAAAAGAAAAAATACACTATTTTTCTCTTAATATGCGAAAAGTGACAAGTAAAAATAAAAATTTATTTTTAGAATACTTGACAATTAAAAGTGAAGGAATGAAGTATTTAATTAGCTTCTATATTTTTCAGTGAGCCTTGCTTTTGCACTGATGTTATTTGCCAAAATTATTATGTTATTGTACTTTACATTGGGGGTTGGGAAGAGGAAATAGGTAGGGAATCAGACGGGGAACCGAACCCTCACCAACAAGGTATTTTCTCATTCCAAATAAGAATGAGTCTTTCAACTAGATGTGCCTTTGCCTGGGTTTGAGAGAGAGCGAGAGAGCGTGAGATAGTTGGTCTAATAACTAATCTAACTTCCTTGTATCTGAAAGCAATTATAGGATATTAGGTCTAGTAAGAAGACTTTAAGACTGTTAGGCTAAGTGACCAACCTAACAAAATGGATATTGTTTAGTAGATTAAAAGAAAAATAAAATTAACTTGGAACTAGCAATGGTCAGGAATAAACAACAAAGTAAAAGGGAAGTTAATCTGCTATCACAAGCTTTAATTATTCATATCACAACTATAAAAAAAAATTAAATGCAAACAAGTTGTTCTGCTATCATATGCTGTATTATTTATTTCCGATCACTATTTTAATTGAATGGCAGAAAGCAAGTCGTTGCTCTCCTTACATGGTATAGTTCAGTTGACACTCGTTCGTTACTGTTTACCCTTGGCTTCGGATAACAATTAAATTTGTACGTTATTTTAAGGATACGTGATTTGGTTTGATACAAATAATGAAGAATAAAACAGAGATTAAAGTCAGTAAATAAATTGAGAAAAAATACAAACCACGAGCCTTGAATAGTCTTGGCCTTGATTGATTTCTTCAAGATGAACAAATATGAATCAAACGAATAAAAAGATAATAATGCAGACTTCTTTTCTATATTTTGACAATTGAATCGTGAGATGCCTTTTACAATTGCCTCGCCCCTTTATATAGGGGAGGGGTAAGAATCTATTTACAAGGTAAAATATCCCTTGATTTACTAATTTCAACAGTCTTGTTGATTGACGCCGTGATTCCCGCCGAGATATTTACATATCACGGGATTTCCGGTCCTTTCGTTACGCAGATCTGATAATTTTACCCTAAGACATTTCCCATAATCGACCTCGACAAACTCATCTCGGGTATTACGGCTTCGAGTTCCTATTCGATGTTGTTCGGTCTCGACCTTCGATCTTTGATGCCTCGATCCCCACCTATCGAGCAGTAATTATGATTGATACCAGCCGTATAAACTCGAGCCCGATTTATCCCTACGCAAGCGGTCCGAGTTCGACCCCATACAGATAGTCCCCTCGTTTTTTGGAGAGTAATGATGAAAAATGACATGAGCCGCAACTTTTTGATTAGGTCAAACGGTGACATACTTATGACGCGTGTGACACAGAATTCGGGGTGTCATATCAAAAGAAACGAACCATCATATTGATAAATGAGCGGTGGCATTGTGACGTACGTGGTACGCATAAAAAATGTCTCTTCAGAGACAAACTTGGGACAAACCTCAGCAACATCAGTATATGTTAATTAATGCTCCCTCGCTTTGGGATGCGAACTGCCGCCTTTGAGGGGATATAAATAACCTTCTCTATCTTCAGTTTCAGGAGTTTGCGCTATCTGAACATTTGACTCATTCTCTTCTTCAAGTTCTCTAAGCTTTCTCGCGAGTGATTTTCCCTTTTATTCTTATCTCATTCCTGCATCATTTAACTTCTCCATCCCCTAATAGACAATGGCGAAAACCTCTAAATCCGTCCCTCAGAGACAAACCCCTTCTTCTTCTCAACCTATTGAAGATCCTCAGCCTATTGATGTTGAGGAAATCGTGACCGAACCTCCTTTGAAGGCGTTCGTACCGACTGAGTGTTCGATCGGTACTGACTTTAAAGTTGATAAGGCTTCTTTAGTACCGGGCCGGTGTGAACCGGTCACTAGGTATATTTATTCGATTACGGACAAAATTATTAACAAGGTTAAAGAAGATTGTAATTGGGTCGGTAAATGCATGGTCGTTCCAGAGGCGATCACCACCCACGTGGAGGGTTATTTGAACTCTGCATCTTACGTTACCGATTTTTAATTTGCTTTACTCTTCATTTGTAGCTCTATCAAAGAACGTCGAATTGAGGCCAGCGTCCCCTGGTAATGAGGTTCCCTGCCAGCCCCCTGCTTAAGAGCAGGAAAAAGAGAAAAAGAGGAAAGAAGTCCCCAGTTCTTCTGAGCTTGAGAGAAAGAGACCGAGGAAAAGGATAGCTCGTAAGCCCAAGAGCAACATCGATGACTGGATGCTGTCCTCGGACTCAATTTATCGGTTGAGAGACGAGTCCGAGGAAGATGAAGATTTCGACCTTTTGGGTAACGAGCCCTCTCGAACTGAAGGACGGGGAGTCCCCGAGTAGAGGGCCGATGAAACACACCTTCATCGGGTCGAAGACTCCGAGATGAGGGCAAGAACTGGGGCTTCTGTCGAAGTGAGAGGGGCTTCGCATGGGATCTCAGGTCCTATAGAAATGATAGACTCCCCTTCTTTCTCGGAGTCGACCCTGAACGAGGCTCAAGTCGCAAAAGGACATTCCCCGGGCAGGAGTCATGTACCGGAAGGCCTTTCCGAGGTTTCTTCGATGGCGTGGATTCGGCATCTGCTGAGGATACCTTTGGGCTCGGTAATCTAGAAGTACCGAGGAAGAGTCCCTTCACCGATACGAGCAAGGTTTCTTTCAGTCCGAAGTTGGTTTAGACTTCCTGCTCCAAGTTTAGATCCTGATCAGAAGCGAATCATAACCTTCGCCATTCCCGAAGATGCTAGGGTCCTTTCCGCTCCTGTAGGGGTGGCTAGCTATCTTCGGTGTTTGGTGACCGAAGAAGATCAGGCTAAGATGAACGAGGTGGACGTACCCTGCTTGTTCAATGAAGCTCAGCAAACGTTGAATAAGATAAGTTTCTGATGAGCCTCATCTGGTGTTCATTGTTTTGTACTTCAAAATTTCGGCTAACTGTTATATTTCTTTTCATGTTTGCAGGCGTCGGTGCTTCATCATGAGGCTTTTCTTCGTCAACGGGAAGAATCGGGGCGTTGCGAGCGGCTCGAAAGGGAGTTGATGAACCTTCGGGCGGAACTGAATTTTGTACGGAGAGAGAATTCTGGCTTAGTCGAGCAATGGGGCGGCAGCTCGATCAAATAACCCGACTCCGATCCGAGGCAAGCGAGGCTAATGCAGAAGCCAATAAATGGAGAAGCAGGATGGATCAGCTGGCTTCGTAAAAGAAGGCCTTCCGAGCTTAGATAGTTTCATCAGAAACTCAACTGATGAAGGCAAAAGGGAAAATTAAGGCTCTAATTAAGAGCACCGACGTGCTCCAATCTCAAGTCTACGTGCTCACCTCGGATTGTGATGTTTTGATCAACGAGCTGCATATGGCAAAATCGGAGATTGCTGCAACCAAGGTTGAGGCCGATGAGTTGGTGGCCCAGTACAAGGCCGACGCCGAGGCTGCTCAAGATCAATCAAATATTTTGGTTGATTACACTAAGTGTCAAACTCGCCTGTCCGTTCTCGAGGAAATACATGCTCGGGGCTTCGATCTATCAACCAAGATCGATGATGCCAAAAGGATCAAGGCCGAAGCTAGAAAACAAGCCTTTCCGGAGGAAGATGACCCCGAGAACTCGGAATGAAGTGCCTTCTCTATTTTTTTTTTGATATTATGTAATGAAGTCTCTACCTTTGTAATCATACCTTGTATATATATATAAAAGTCTTTTTCCCTTTCCTTCTTTTAATGCTGACTTGTTTCGATTCTTTTCATTAGAACCGATGGTTCATCTTGGTGAATTTTCTGTTCTTCGAATTCAGTTTGGACTTGGCCAATTCTAGGATATGCCTTAGTAGAGATCAATCTATTTGGGTACGATTCCTTTGACCGTTTGACCCATACATCGATTCCTAATGATCTTTGAGAAGTTTCCCCGAATTGAAGTAGCTAAGCAGTCTTCCGACATTTGAGGTCGATCGATGTTTAGCACCGAATGTTGTTGTCATTGATATACGATCGATCTTCAAATCTAAGCTAGCACGTTTTCTGGTTGCCTCTTTAAAAACCTTGTCGTAAAACCCAATTTGGGACAAAAGCGGTCGAAGGGAAAAAGAGTGCAACGCGTGCTTTCAGTCCTAACATCTCGTACTTTTCGATTCGAGGCTACTTTATTTGATACCTACGTGTGTTAGTTTGTCGATGTAGCATAAAAACAAGCAAAAATGAAGAATGAAGGGTCGTACCTTAACAGTAGTATCGTTTCAAGTGATTTATGTTCCAATTGTTTGCAGCTGTTTGCCGTCCATCGTTCTGAGCTTGTATGATCCCTTTCTGGTGATATTTATGATGGAGTAAGGTCCTCCCCAGTTTGGTCCCAATTTCCCTCCATTCGGATTTCGAGTGTTGGGTGTGACCTTCCTGAGTACTAAATCTCCGATGTTGAAATGTTGAATATGGGTTCTCCTGTTGTAGTATCTTTCGATCTTTTGTTTTTGGGCGGCCAATCGAACAAGGACTGCTTCCCTTCTTTTGTCCAATAGTTCCAGATTCGTATTCATAGCCTCGTGATTCGATTCCTCGGTCGCATAGCGGAACCTGACACTTGGTTCACCAACTTCGACCGGTATCAAAGCTTCAGCACCGTACACCAGGGAAAAGGGGGTGGCTCCGGTGCTAGATTTCTCGATTGTACGATACGCCCATAGGACTTCAGGCAATATCTCTTTCCATTTCCCTTTCGCATCAGTTAACCTCTTTTTGAGATTTCGAAGTATGGTTTGGTTGGTAGATTCGGCTTGTCCATTGCTGCTGGGGTGATAGGGCGTTGATAAGATCCTTTTGACCTTGTTATCTTTGAGGAACTTCGTCACTTTGCTGCTGACGAATTGTTTCCCATTGTCACACACAATCTCTGATGGCATTCCAAACCGACATATGATATGGTCCCAAATGAACTCGATCACTTCTTTTTCCCTAACCTTCTCATATGCCTGCGCTTCCACCCATTTGGAGAAATAATCAGTCATAAAAAGAATGAATTGAGCCTTACCTGGTGTGTAGGGAAGAGGGCCAACGATGTCCATTCCCCATTTCATGAACGGCCATGGTGACAAGACCGAATGCAACATTTCCCCGGGCTGATGGATCATCGGGGCATGTCTTTGACATTCGTTACATTTGCGAACGAATTCCTTCGCGTCCTTTTCCATATCAATCCAATAATAACCGGCTCTGATTATTTTTCGGATTAGGGGCTCGGCACTAGAATGATTCCCACAAGTGCCATCGTGTATTTCTCTTAAAATGTAGTCGGTGTCACTCGGTCCCAGACATATCGCGAGAGGGCCACCGAACGTCCTTCTAAATAAAGTTCTGTCATCGGATAAACAGAATTGAGCCGCCTTTGTGCGCAAGGCTCTTGATTCTTTTGGGTTTGAGGGGAGCTTATCGGAGCTTAGGTACTCTATGTATTTATTCCTCCAATCCCAGGTCAGACTCGTCGTATTGATTTCTGCGTGGCCTTCATCCACTATTGACTTCATGAGTTTTACGACCTTTTCGGATTCGATCTCATCATCCTCGACCGATGATCCCAAATTGGCGAAGGCATCGGCTTCGCTGTTTTGTTCTCGAGGTATGTGTTGTAAGGTCCATTCTTTGAACCTATGCGGTGTAACTTGTAGTTTGTCTAAATATCTCTGCATTCGTCCTTCTCTGACTTCGAAAATTCTGTTGACTTGATTCACCACAAGAAGGGAATCGCACTTAGCTTCGATTATTTCCGCTCCCAGGCTTTTGGGTAGTTCTAAACTTGCAATCATAGCCTCATACTCTACTTCATTGTTAGTTAATTTCACAGTCTTGATAGACTGTCAAATTGTGTTACCAGTTGGGGGCTTTAGCACGATACCAAGCCCCGATCCCTTCGCGTTTGAGGCGCCATCTGTGAACAGGGTCCACATGCCCGAAGGAGTCCCCGATCCAGCCAGTAGCTCTCTTTCGACCTCGGGCATTAAGAATGGTGTAAATCGGCGACAAAATCTACCAACGCCTGAGAATTAATGGCAGTTCGGGGTCGATACTCGATATCATACCCACTTACTTCGATAGCCCATTTGGCCAATCGTGCCGGAGAGCTCGGGCTTATGCATTATGCTTCATAACGGGTAAGTCGTTATGACGTATATGGGATGGCATTGGAAATAAGGTTTTAGTTTCCTGGAGGCACTCAACAAAGCGAGTGCCAGTTTTTCCAAATGAGGGTATCTAGTTTCAGCCTCGCCTAAGGTTCTGCTAACGTAATAATTTAGAAATTGCGTACCTTGTTCTTCTCGAACTACGACTCCACTTACCGCTACTTTCGAGACGGCAAGGTAGAGGTACAGTCGTTCACCTGTCTTCGGTGTATGCAGCAAGGGTGGGCTATACAGATACCTTTTAAGCTCCTCCAACGCGTGTTGGCACTCCGATGTCCATGAGAAGCTGTTCTTCTATTTCAATAGGTTGAAAAATCGATGGCTTTTATCGGATGATCTTGAAATAAATCGTCCCAAAGCGGCTATACGGCCTGTCAGCTTTTGTACAGCCTTCACATTATCTACAACTGTGATGTCCTCGATAGCCTTGATCTTCTCAGTGTTGATTTCTATTCCTCGATTCGAGACCATGAAACTGAGGAACTTGCTTGAGCCCACACCGAGCGCGCATTTTTCTGGGTTCAGCTTTATGTTGTATTGTTTTAGCACGTTGAATGTTTCCTGCAAATGGTTCAAATGATCCTCTGCTCGCAGGGACTTAATTAACATATCATCAACATAAACTTCCATCATTTTTCCTAGTTATTTTTCAAAAATTCGATTTACTAGGCGTTGGTAAGTGGGGAAAAGAATCTTTTGGGCATGCCTTATTCAGATCCTTAAAATCTACACACATTCTTAGTTTATTCCCTTTTTTAACCTCCCGAATGGACCCTATCTTTAGAAGTTTAGTTACCTCATCTTGATGAACGCGTGTTTGATCTCGGATTGAGGCCTCCTTTTTTGCTTGACCAGTCAAAACTTCTGATCTAGGCTTAGCTTGTGAGTTGTTATCTCCGGTGGTATACCTGTTATATCGAGGTGGGACCAAGCGAAGCAATCCTCGTTAGTTACAAAAAATTGGATAAGTTTTGTCCTAAGCTCGGAACTTAAGCCCGTGCCCAGGTATACCTTTCGATCTAGCAAGTCTTCTCGGAGTGAAACTTGCTCGAGTTCCTCATTTGTCGATTTGGTTGCATCAGATTCATCGGGAGTGATGAATGACCTGGGGATTCCGTAGTCGTCATCCTTGAGACACACTTGTTCATCTACGTTTGTCGAGGATGATGTCTGTGATTGCTATTTCATCTTGTTCTCGACCTTTTGTGAAGGAACTGCTGGTACTGGTGTTATTTCTTCCACTGCGAACATTTCTTTCGTAATCGGTTGCCCCCGTAAACCGTTATAATTCCATCGGATGATGGGGATTTAAGTACTTGGTGCAGTGTCGAAGGCACGGCTATCATGTCGTGGATCCATGGTCTCCCGAATAGAGCGTTGTACCTCATGTCTCCACCGATTACGCAAAACTTCATCTCTCGAATGGTATCGATAGTGTTTATCGGCAACGTTATCTCAGCTTTGGTTGTCTCACACGCCATGTTGAACCCATTGAGTACTTGGACTGTAGGACAATTCGATCTATCAGACCGAGTTGTTCTATAACCCATGATCGGATTATGTTTACCGAACTGCCTGGGTCGACCAATACGCGCTTTACTTTAATACTGTGTATAAGCACATATATCACTAGTGCGTCATTGTGAGGTTGCATAATCCCTTCTGCATCTTCTTCATTAAAATGTAAGATTCCCTCCATCGCGTAATCTCGAATGCGCTTTTCCCAGGTGATGGATATCTTGGTGCGCTTCAGCATCGAACCTTGGGGTGCATCTATTCCGCCAATAATCATATTAGTCATGTGTTGCGGCTCTTCTTGGTTTGCTTGTTTATTTCTGTTTCCATAATGATTCTTCGCTCAATCGCTCAAAAACTCTCGAAGATGTCCGTTTTTGAGCAACCTTGCCACCTCCTCTCTTAATTGTCGACAATCTTCTGTCCTGTGTCTGTGTGCACCATGATATTTGCATATCAAATTAGGATCTCTTTGGGCAGGATCTGATTGTAACGGTCGAGGCCACTTAGTTTCCTTGATGCGACCGATAGCTGACACGAGAGTAGCCGCATCAATGTTGCAATTGTATTCCGATAACTGCGGTGCTTCTTGGTGACCGGTGGTTCTCTCGAAATTGCCTTTCATCATGGGCCCTCGGTTATTCCGACCTCGATCGTTTCTCCTTTCGTGTCTCGGGGAGTCCTGCCTTGCTATAGTGATTTTCCTATCCCCATGATATGGTCGATGTCTGTCACGACCCAGCCGGAGGGTTGCGACACGGCACCAGACCTTGCTCACAGAGTGCCGGCGTACCCTTCATACCTGGTATCTTACTTTCTTTGTGATCTATAGGGCTTGTCATACACATGCAATTTCGAACAACATCATCATGGGCTGAAACATCCTACCATGAGATAAATATACTTATATACATAATGTACCAACAAGGCTGCAATTGCAAAACTATACCACACAACACGTTTGTCGACGAGGCGATACAGCTGTACATGAGTTGACCCATTGTCTATACAAACCCAACTCTTGTCTATGCATAAACTGACATTTGTCTATGAGCCTCTACTGGAACATACATCATGCAACCTACATCGGAACAAGGCCCCGACATGCCCAAAATGCCTATACAAAATGCATACCAAGGCTATAGCAAGTCCAAAGAATGAATCTTGCCAATATCTGCTGAACTGGATGGCCTACTGCGGTGGGGGAGCTCCGTCTATCAGTATATCAGGACCTGCAGCATGACATGCAGCGTCCACAAATAAAAGGACGTCAGTACGGAGTACTGAGTATATAAGACATGATACATAATGTAAGAACAATAATAAGCATCAGGATAAGAAACCTACAACCTGTACCATTTGAATGCCTCTGAGGGCGACTAACCATATCATGCCTGACGTGCATATGCATATACATATATATAAACATTCTTTTAAAATCATCATATACATATATACGCCTCTGTGGGCCTCATCATCATCATCATACCCAACTGATCAGTGGTTGCACAATAAGTACCATCGCCGGTCGATCATAATGCGGCTCGGTGTTTATATATATATTTGCACAATAGGTGCCATCGCCTGGCCGACTATAGCGTGGCTCGGTGTAGTAAAATAGATAATTCATGTTGGACTCACATAAATCATACCTTCACAGTGACGTAGAGTCGAAGAAATAACAATACTTTAATCCTCCCATAAGGGGGGAGGGGGAAGCAGTATAAGCAATCCTAGCGTCTTAGAGTAGAGTATTCTTTGGGGCTCGTTCATTGCATTGTATTCAATAGGAGTTGTGCAAAAGAAAGAACGGTATAGTCTTACATACCTGGTATATACTGCGCTAGTTCTCAAGCTACGCAATTGTTACAATTCCTTAGTCTACAAATAAAGAACAATTCAACCGTTACTCACTAAGCATCATAGCTGTCATTAATCACAATTCCCCTAATTTTGTATGGTGTCTCTCCACACCCTTTCTTCTCTAAATCTTAACAAACATAGTGATAACACATGCAGCTCATCTACAACCCATAATAACCATGACCCATTCCGTTTAGCAGTATTTTTCTTGAATTCATGACTTCCAATCACCCTCCCATGAGTACTTACATGCATGAAACAACATATCATGAATGCCTAAGAGAAGATTGTATGAAAGGGAGTAGTAACTTACCTTGCATGTGTATTATCTAGTATTATCCCTTGATTCTTCAATTTCTTAGTCTCACTCTCAATTGGGACTCACAGAAGGGGGAAACTCAGCTAGGGCTTTTCTTCGGTTCTTAAATTTCTAGATTCTTCTTCAATTTAGAGCTTGGAAGGGGAAGAAATTGGTTAGAGTTTGTGTAGGACTTTGAGAGGGGACGTTGGTGGTCCTTCTACTGAGTTTGAGTTTCAGAAAATGAAGAAAGAACTGGTTTAGACCCCTTTTATAGGCCTGTGAATAAGTGACACATGAGTCTGACATTTTCAGGTCTGCGATCGTATTTCTGCCTCAAACACGACATGCGGTTCGCATTTTGGCCGTAAATCTCGGCCTAGAAATCTGTCACATTATGCGATGCAGGAGGGTCAGATTTGCGATTCACATTTTCAACAATGCGACCGCATTCTGGTCGCATTTCTGACGCTGATTTCAGCCCAGAACTCTGTTCCATTCTACGATGGAAGATGTTACTTTTGCGGTCCATATTTGCATTATGCGGTCGCATACTGGCCGCATTTCTGACACAGATTTCTGCCTAGAAATCTGTCTCAGTTTGCGATCTCAGTGTTGGATATGCGGTCCGCATGTGTGTTTTGCGGTAGCATATCCAACTTTGCGACAGCTTTTGCCCTCTTTTTGATTTTTGAACTATTTTCCGGGTTCTTAGGCTCTTATATGTAAATTATCTCATGGTGTAATCTAAGTACGAAATCACGGGTTGTAACAATGTCGATCTCTATTTAGTCTCGGTTCACAATAAATCTCCCTTCGAACCCTATCATGAGTCCTGACGGTATAAATAGATCCCGAAGGGGCTCCAAGCTGATCATCTTCGACTCTGATCTTTGATTGGTATCGGTTATGTACATCCGCCCAGGTGACGGCTGGATATTCTATCAAGTTTTGTTTAAGTTGCTGTGAAGCCGTTGAACTTCGAGCGTTGAGCCCTTGGGTGAAGGCCTGAACAGCCCAATTGTCAGTGATCGGTGGCAGGTCCATCCGCTCCATCTGAAAACGAGATACAAATTCTCTGAGCATCTCGTTATCTTTTTGTCTGACTTTGAACAGGTCCAACTTATCGGCAAGAGTATATAAACTTATGGACACGTACATTATCGGCATGCTATCATTGTAATAATGAGGAGTATCTCAAGTTCCTATTTACCTCGTGGGGATGTTTCCCCTTTCAATGTATTATGTGTTCCTTTGGCATCATCATTATCTACATTCTGGAACAGGTACGGATATCTAGACTTCATCTCTTCTTCTGCTTCCCATGTCATTTCCTCCATATTCCTGTTCCTCCATAATACCTTGACAGAAGCTACATCCTTTGTCCTTAGCTTGCGGATCTGTCCGTCTAATATAGCCACTGGTACCTCTTCGTATGTTAGATCCTCTGTAATCTGTATGTCTTGGATGGGGACGACCCGAGAAGGGTCTCCGATACATTTCCTTAACATGGACACATGGAATACCGGATGGACAAATTCCAATTCAGATGGCAGTTCTAACTCATAAGCGACATGTCCAATCCGTCGAAGGATTTTATACGGACCGATGTATCTTGGGCTCAGTTTACCCTTCTTTCCGAAGTGCATGACACCCTTCATTGGTGAGACTCTCAGGAATACCCAATCACCAGCTTCAAACTCTAGATCACGACGTCGGACGTCAGAATAGGACTTTTGCCTGCTTTGTGCCGCCTTTAATCGTTCCTATATCACCTTCACTTTCTCGATGTCTTGGTGGACCAAATCCGGCCCATACAGCTCAATTTCACCGACTTCGAACCGGCCAACTGGTGACCTACATCTTCTCCCGTACAGTGCTTCGTATGGGGCCATTTTAATACTGGAATGGTAGCTGTTATTGTAGGCAAGTTCTATGAGTGGAAGATGATCATCCCAACTTCCCTTAAAATCTACAACACATGCTCGCCGCATATCTTCCAGTGTCCGAATGGTACGTTCAGCCTGTCCGTCAGTTTTCGGATGAAAAGCTGTGCTGAGATTCACTTGTGTACCCAAACCTTTCTGAAAAGATTTCCAAAAGTTGGCTGTGAATTGGGCTCCTCTGTCTGATATAATAGATATTGGTACCCCATGAAGTCTAACGATTTCCTTGATGTACAGCTTTGCATAGTCTTCAGCTGTGTAGGTTGTCTTAACTGGCAGAAAATGGGCACATTTTGTAAGTCGATCAACTGTCACCCAAATGGAGTCGAACTTATGACTGGAGCGAGGTAACCCAACAATGAAGTCCATGTTAATCACCTCCCATTTCCATGTCGGAATCTCTATATCTTGGAGCAATCCACCGGGTTTCTGATGTTCTATCTTTACTTGTTGACAATTGGGACACTGAGCTACAAATTATGCAATCGACTTCTTCATGCTATCCCACCAATACTGCTCTTTGACATCATGGTACATCTTTGTTGAACCGGGGTGGATGGAATATCGGGATTGATGAACTTCTCTCATAATCTTCTCTCGCAACCTTGCTACATTGGGCACACATAATCGGCCTTGGTACCTCAGTGTTCCATCCCCTGCAATCTCAAAAACTGAAATTTTACCTTGCTGAATGCCCTCTCTCAATCGTACCAAGGTGGGATCTTCGTATTGCCGCGCTTTCACCTTGGCTACGACAGATGATTCTGATGTATTATGTACAACAACACCTCCGTCCTCGGAGTCTAACAATCTGATTCTCATGTTAGCTAGCTGATGAAGCTCTTCAGTTAAACTTCGTTTACCTGCTTCAACGTGCACTAAACTTCCCATTGACTTACGACTGAGGGCGTCTGCCACAACATTGGCTTTGCCTGGATGATACAGTATTTCAACGTCGTAGTCTTTCAGTAATTCGAGCCAACGTCGTTGTCTCAAATTTAACTCTTTCTGAGTGAAGATGTATTGCAAACTTTTATGGTCTGTGTAGATGTCAACATGGATACCGTATAGATAGTGTCTCCATGTCTTCAAAGCATATATTACCGCAGCCAATTCCAAATCATGGGTTGGATAATTCTTTTCATGCTTCTTCAATTGTCTCGAAGCATAAGCAATCACCTTCCTATGCTGCATCAATACACATCCCAAACCTATGCAGGAGGCATCACAATATGCCACATAATCTTCAGTTCCTTCGGGAAGAGTAAGAACTGGAGCGGATGTTAATCGACTCTTCAATTCCTGAAAACTCCGCTCACAAACATCTGACCATTGGAATTTATAGAGAAAAACCCTTCTACAAACCGCCTATAATAACATGCTAACCCAGAGAAGCTACGGAGCTCTGATGGCGTTGTAGGTCTCGGCCAATTCTCGACTGCGTCGATCTTTTGAGTGTCGACACTAATACCTTCGTCAGATATCACATGGCCTAGGAATGCCACTGAGTTCAGCCAAAATTCACATTTGGCGAGCTTTGCATATAACTTGTGATCCTGAAGGGTTTGCAATACTATCCGCAAATGTCCCATATGTTCTGCCTCTGAACGGGAATACACTAAGATATCATCAATGAATACCACCACGAACACATCAAGATAAGGCCTGAATACAGTGTTCATGAGATCCATAAAAGCAGCCGGGGCATTTGTTAGCCCGAACGACATTACTAGGAACTCAAAATGCCCATATCTCGTTAGGAAAGCTGTTTTTAGAATATCTTTCTCTTTGACTCTCAACTGAAAATATCCTGAGCGTAGGTCAATCTTGGAAAAGTATTTGGCTCCCTGGAGTTGGTCAAACAGGTCATCAATCCTTGGAAGTGGATATTTGTTCTTTATGGTAACCTTATTCAACTGATGATAATCGATACACATCCGTAACGATCCGTCTTTCTTTCGTACGAACAAGACTGTGGCACCCCAAGGTGAAGTGCTAGGCCTAATGAAGCCTTTATCCAGCAAGTCCTTCAACTGTACTTTCAACTCTCGCAGTTCTGCTGGGGCCATTCTATATGGAGGGATAGAAATTGGGTGAGTATCAGGCAACACATCGATGCCAAACTCAATCTCCCTTTCAGGAGGAAGACCTGGGAGTTCATCTGGAAAGACATCCGGAAATTCATTGACTACAGGAATTGATTGTAGAGTAGGCGACTTCGCCTCCGCGTCCATAACGCGAACAAGATGGTAGATATAACCCTTGGAGATCATCTTTCTTGCCTTAAGGTAGGAAATAAACCTACCTTTCGGCGTAGCAATGTTTCCCTTCTACTGACGGATGGGTTCACCAGGAAACTAAAATTTAACCATCTTCGTATGACAATCAACACTTGCATAGCATGATGCCAACCAATCCATTTCCATTATTACATCAAAATCAACCATTTCTAATTCAAACAAATCTGCCGAGGTTTGACGACTGCAAATCGTCACGGTGCAACCTCTATATACTCTCTTGACAACCACGAAATCTCCTATCAGAGTAGATACCGCAAATGGTTTACTTATTAATTCAGGTTCGACATCAAACTTATCAGCCACAAGGGGTGTAACATAAGACAATGTGGATCCGGGATCAATCAATGCATATACATCATGAGAAAGCACTGATAATATACTTGTGACAACATCCGGAGATGACTCAAGATCCTGTCGACCTGCTAGAGCATATAAGCGACTTTGAATACCACTTGAGCTTGCACCTTCACCTCTACCACGACCTGCTGGCTGCTGTAAACCCCGTGCTGGAGGTCTTATTGATAAGGAAGATCCAGACACAGATCCAGTCGGCTGAGCCATGCCACCATCTCTCCTACTAGGACAATCTCGTATCATATGGCCAGGCTGTCCGCAAAAGTAACATGCATCAGAACCTCGACGGCACGGTCTAGGGTGGCCCTTGCCGCACTGATCACAACGAGGTATTGAGGACCTCATCTGACTAGTATCCCTGTAATGTTGCGAGCCTGATGCCCGCGAACCCTGACTTGTACCCGAATGAGTAAGTCGATCATATCGAGGTTTCTGAAACTATGGAGGGGCGCTAGTTACAGATGGCGCCAAACCCCTCGAAGATTGGGACCTGATACTACCTCTGAAGTCACCAGAGTATCCTGCAAATATCGACCTCTTATGTTGGCCCCTATCCTGTTCCCTATCTACTCTTTGTTGGCGCTTACGATCCTCTAATGTCTGGGCATAAGTCTGAATACGAGAAATATCCATCCTCTCTATCAAGGATGCTGTTGTACACTCATTTATCAAATGTGGTCCCGGTCCGTTCACGAACAGATGGACCCTATCACCCATCTCAGCCACCATGTGGGGAGCGTACCTTGCCAAAGAATCAAACTGCATACTGTACTCGCGCACACTCATATTACCTTGTTTAAGGTTCAGGAACTTATCAGCTTTGGCTCTTCGTACCTCGACCGGTAAATAGTTACGAAGAAATGCCTCAGAAAATTCATTCCACACAGGTGGAGGAGCATTTGGACTCCTGGATCTCTCCCAACTATCATACCGGAAAACTGCTAGATCCCGCAGCCGATAAGAAGCCAATTCTACTGCTTCCGTATCACTAGCATGCATAACCCGCAGTGTACGATGAATCTGATCAATGAAAGTCTACGAGTCCTCCTTGGGATCAGACCCAGTAAATACTGGAGGATCCAAATTAATAAAGTCACGAACCCTCGCACTAACCGGTCTTTCAGTAGCACCGGTATTCTGCCTCTGAGACTGAGAAACCACCCGGCTAGTCAACAGTTATACTGCAGTCCTCAGGTCCTGGTCTACAGTACCAGAAGAAGGGACTGGAGATGCTGGGTGGCTCCTAATATCCTCTGGGGAAGGAGGAGTAGATGAGGTTCGAGATGGCATCTCACTTTGAGGCTCACTTTGGCCTTCTCTAGCTTGAATCACCTGACTAGTCCCCTCTCCGGCATTTGTATCGAGCCGTCTACTATTTGCTTGCTTCCTAGCCGAAGGCTTCACTGTAGGTAAATAAGATGAATGTTAGGGACAAACGCTTACGACTCAGCTCCATGCACGATCAAGATTCAGAAAGAAGGCAACATTCCTAAATGTCAGGCGGCCTCCTGATTATAAAATGTGGCACGCTACACACTCATAATCAGGACTCTACTAGACACGGCTCATAGACAATCCCTAGGACACAACTTGGCTCTGATACCAAGTTTGTCACGACCCAGCTGGAGGGTCGCGACACGGCCCCGGACCCTGCTCACAGAGTGTCGGCGTACCCTTCATACCTGCTATCTTACTTTCTTTGTGATTTATAGGACTTGTCATAACATGCAACTTCGAACAACATCATCATGGGCTGAAACATCATACCATGACATAAGCATACTTATATACATAATGTAACAACAAGGCTGCAATTGCAAAACTATACCACACAACACGTTTGTCGACGAGGCGATACAGCTGTACATGAGTCGACCCATTGTCTATACAAACCCAACTCTTGTCTATGCATAAACTGACATTTGTCTATAAGCCTCCACTGGAAAATACATCATGCAACCTACGTTAGAATTGGGCCCCGACATGCCCAAAATGCCTATACAAAATGCATACCATGGCTATAGCCAGTCCAAAGAATGAATCTTGCCAATATCTGCTGAACTGGATGGCCTACTGCGGTGGGGGAGCTTCGTCTATCAGTATATCAGGACTTGCAGCACGACATGCAGCGTCCACAAATAAAAGGACGTCAGTACGGATAATGTACTGAGTATATAAGACAGGATACATAATGTAAGAACAATAATAAGCATCAGGATAAGAAACCTACAACCTGTACCATTTGAATGCCTCTAAGGGCGACTAACCATATCATGCCTGACGTGCATATGCATATACATATATATAAACATTCTTTGAAAATCATCATATACATATATATATATATATGTATGTATGTATATACATATATATGTATGTATATATATACATATATATGCCTCTGTGGGCCTCATCATCATCATCATACCCAACTGATCAGTGGTTGCGCAATAAGTACCATCGCCCGGCTGATCATAATGCGGCTCGGTGTTTATATATATATTTGCACAATAGGTGCAATCGCCCGGCCGACTATAGCGCGGCTCGGTGTAGTAAAATAGATAATGCATGTTGGACTCACATAAATCATATCTTCACAGTGACGTAGAGTCGAAAAATAACAATACTTTAATCCTCCCATAACGGGGGAGGCGGGAAAGCAATATAAGCAATCCTAGCTTCTAAGAGTAGAGTATTCTTTGGGGCTCATTCATTGCATTGTATTCAATAGGAGTCGCAAAAGAAAGAACGATATAGTCTTACATACCTGATATATACTGCGCCATTTCTCAAGCTACGCAATTGTTACAATTCCTTAGTCTACAAATAAAGAACAATTCAACTGTTACTCACTAAGCGTCATAGCTATCATTAATCACAATTCCCCTAATTTTGTATGGTGTCTCTCCACACCCTTCCTTCTCTAAATCTTAACGAACATAGTGATAACACATGCAGCTCATCTACAACCCATAATAACCATGACACATTCCGTTTAGTAGTATTTATCTTGAATTCATGACTTCCAATCACCCTCCCATGAGTACTTACATGCATGAAACAACATATCATGAATGCCCAAGAGAAGATTGCATAAAAAGGAGTAATAAGTTACCTTGCATGTGGATTATCTAGTCTTCTCCCTTGATTCTTCAATTTCTAAGTCTCACTCTCAATTAGGGCTCGCAGAAGGGGGAAACTCAGCTAGGGCTTTTCTTCGGTTCTTCAATTTCTGGATTCTTCTTCAATTTAGAGTTTGGAAGGGGAAGAAATAGGTTAGAGTTTGTGTGGGACTTTGAGAGGGGTCGTTGGTGGTACTTCTACTGAGTTTGAGTTTCAGAAAATGAAGAAAGAACTGGTTTGGACCCCTTTTATAGGCCTGTGAATAAGTGACACACGTGTCTGACATTTTCAGGTCTGCGATCGCATTTCTGCCGCAAACACGACACGCGGTTCGCATTTTGGCCGTAAATCTCAGCCCAGAAATCTATCACATTATGCGATGCAGGAGGGTCAGATTTGCGATTCACATTTTCAACAATGCGACCGCATTCAGGTCGCATTCTTGACGCTGATTTCAGCCCAGAACTCTGTTCCATTCTGCGATTGAAGATGTCATTTTTGCGGTCCGTATTTGCATTATGCGGTCGCATACTGGCCGCATTTCTGACACAGATTTCTGCCCAGAAATCTATCTTAGTTTGCGATCTTAGTGTTGGATATGCGGTCCGCATGTGTGTTTTGCGGTAGCATATCCAACTTTGCGACACCTTTTGCCCTTTTCTTCATTTTTGAACTATTTTTCGGGTTCTTAGGTTCTTATATGTAAATTATCTCACGGTGTAATCTAAGTACGAAATCACGGGTTGTAACAATGTCGATCTCTATTCAGTCTCGGTTCACAATAAATCTCCCTTCGAACCCTATCATGAGTCATGACGGGATTAATAGATCCCGAAGGGGCTCCAAGCTGATCATCTTCGACTCTGATCTTCAATTGGTATAGGTTATGTACATCCGCGCAGGTGACGGCTGGATATTCTATCAAGTTTTGTTTAAGTTGCTGTGAAGCCGTTGAACTTCGAGCGTTGAGCCCTTGGGTGAAGGCCTGAACAGCCCAATCGTCAGTGACTGGTGGCAGGTCCATCCGCTCCATCTGAAAACGAGATACAAATTTTCTGAGCACCTCGTTATCTTTTTGTCTGACTTTGAACAGGTCCGACTTCCGCGTTTCCACTTTTATAGCGCCTGCATGTGCTTTTACAAAGGAATCTACAAGCATAGCGAAAGAGTCAATGGAATTAGGAGGTAAGTTATGATACCATGTCATGGCCCCCTTTGACAAGGTTTCTCCAAACTTTTTCAAAAGAACGGACTCGATCTTGTCGTCTTCTAAGTCGTTTCCTTTTATAGCGCATGTGTATGCGGTCACATGCTCGTTTGGATCGGTTGTCCCATTGTACTTGGGAATTTCCGGCATGCAAAATTTCTTGGGTATTGGTTTTGGAGCGGCGCTCGATGGGAAAGGTTTCTGTACAAATTTTTTGGAATCCAAGCCTTTCAATATCGGGGGTGCTCTTGGGATTTGATCCACTCTGGAATTGTATGTTTCCACCTTTTTGCCGTTAGCCTCGATTTTCTTTTTGCCAGACTCGACTCGTCTAGTTAATTCCTCGAGCATTCTCATGATCCCGGAGTTTGCCCTCGATCCGCCTTCATTCGGCTCCTTTGCAACTGGTTCGTTCTCAGGAATAGTTTCCCGAGAAGGGCCGAACTCAACTTTGTTCGATATTTGGCTTCGATTTTGCAGTTGAGCAATGGCTACTTGCTGGGCTTGCAACATGTTAAAGATCATTCTGAGGTTGATCCCATCCCCTTCGTCATTTTAGGGACCCTGAGTTGTTGACCGGTGTTCTCTACGAACATTGTTTGACGGACCAATAGTTCGATCTACATCGACCGCCATTTGTGAATTAGCGTCGACTGGAACTTCATCACCGGGTGCTATGTTGTTGTTTTCACCTTGATGATCAAATTCATTATCGGCATACAAAGGCACAGATTGTGAATGCGACATGGCTGTACTGTAACCTGAAATCAGAGATACTTCACAGAGCAAGTGTAAAATAATTTGTGTGCCGGAAAATTGTATCAAACGTTCACTATTATCCTTAGCCCGTAGGTGGGTGCCAAACTGTTTACCCTTGGCTTCGGATAACAATTAAATTTGTACGTGGTTTTAATGACACGTGATTTGGTTTGATACAAATAATGAAGAATATAACAGAGATTAAAGTCAGTAAATAAATTGGGAAAAAATGCAAACCATAAGCCTTGAATAGTCTTGGCCTTGATTGATTTCTTCAAGATGAACACATATGAATCAAACGAATAAAGAGATAATAATGCATACTTCTTTTCTATATTTTGACAATTGAATCGTGAGATGGCTTTTACAATTGCCTCGCCCCTTTATATGGGGGAGGGGGTAATTCTTATACAAGGTAAGAATCTATTTACAAGGTAAAATATCCCTTGATTTACTGATTTCAACGGTCTTGTTGATTGACGCCGTGATTCCCGCTGAGATATTTACATATCACGGGATTTTCAGTCCTTTCGTTATGCAGATCTGATAATTTTACCCTAGGACATTTCCCATGATCGACCTCGACAACCTCATCTCGGGTACTACGACTTCGAGTTCCGATTTGATGTTGTTCGGTATCGACCTTCGATTTTTGATGCCTCGATCCCGGCCTATCGAGCAGTAATTATGATTGACACCAACCGTATAAACTCGAGCCCGATTTATCCCTACGCAAGTGGTCCAAGTTCTACCCCATACAGTTACAAGACCGAAACATTCGACAGATCTCTTTAGTTCATTCTCAGCAATATTCGACAAACTGTGATATACCTCTCAATGCTGATTCTGCACTGTGTGACATAAAAATTTAAATTCAGAAGTTTCTAAACATGAATAAACCATTGGATAGTTAAAATAAAGAGCAAAATCATCGCAATTCAGTGTTGGTCAAATTAGAGTATCTTTACAACAACGACAACTACAACTCAATCCCAAACAAGTTGAAGTCTGATATGTGAATCCTTGTTGACCATGACGTTTCTTTTCAGCTCATATTAAGCCACTATTATAAAATATGAAAATAACTCCGCCATTGTTAGCTTACTCATATTGGCGAACCAACTTATGATGAATGGAGTATTAATCTTTAATTTCCCAAAATTCATGACCTTCATCGTTAAGAGTACTCTATTCATCATATCCATGAAACAACCACCTAGAGGTATACTATTAAACGAAAATAAGTGTACCTTGACTCGTGTATATCCTTAGAATGGATACAACTAATCGAAGTCTTGCGCGACTCCTTTTAGAAAAGCACTGACTTGTGAAGCAGCCAATCGGGGTTACATAACCACTAGATTGTTATTGTTGTAATAAAGTTGTTGCTGTCGTAAGTACTATTAGCACATGACTGTTTTTGAATTCACAAGAATTGTCAACATTTATTTTCTATGGATTTGACAAATGTAGTGTTATTGCAAAAAGCACTACTGCTGCTTGAGTGGGAGGGCAACACAGGGGGTAATCGCAGTAAAGGAGTCTTTCTCAATGATATTAGTAGCCTAAAACCAATTTAGTGGCCTTACCTTGGAGCTGGCCATGAGTAACTTCATTGAAGAGCGTCAAGGCATTTCTGCAAGTATTGGGAGGAATTATATTTCCTATTGAATCTGGGAAACAGAATCACCGATTATTGATGATGAGCTCTCAAGTTGTTTTGTGTAGAAGGAAAGTTGTGCTCGGACTTTTTGAAGTTCCTATTCACAAAGTCGAATATTTAAATAAAGATTTTGTATTTCAGCCACACATCCATAGACAGGATGTTCTTTGCGAGCGTTTGCTTGGTAAATAATAGATTTCATAGCTAGTTTCTTTTCAATAGCATCAAGTTGGTGTAGCATTTGATGAATTTTGGAAACGCCAAATATACGATGTACATTTTGAAAAGTTTTGGGTTGATGCGCAGGAAAATAGGGTGCTAAGGCGAAGTGCGGATCACAAGGCTTCCTCCCGCAATTGCAGGCTGCAAAGGCTTGATTGGTGACATCCGTGAGATTCATTTGTCTTCTTAAAAACATTAAAAACTGACTTGAAACAAAAAAGAAAATCAAGAATGACAATCTCTTGTAAGAGGAAGGGAAAATGGGATTATCAAGAATTAAAGATGGTAGGAATAAGAAGGAGCTTGGTGAAAAAGATATGAGAGAGTGATGCGTTTATGTGGGGAAGGAAAGACAATGGGAGAAAATTGATGATGTTATAAGTAGCGGATTTTGCTTGAGTTGGGGTGAGAAGAAAGACTCGGTAAAAAAAAAAATTAATTGAAGAGGACACCGATAATTTATGGAGATGACGTTTTTTAAATCCATGAACGTCGTATGTAATCACATACTTTGATAACACCTGTCCTATCATGTTAACTACAAGTAACAACAGATAATAAATAAATAAATAAGTATAATAATACATATAACTTGCTATAACGGTACACGAAGTTTTTTTCATATGTAAACTTACCACCACCTCAGGTATATAATCTTTGGTGTTTCGGGTCTGGTTCGATCCTTTCTTTCAATTTCGTCAAGTTGCATTTACAAAGAAAAAGGGAACATCAGCCTAACCTTCAAAATACATACAATAAGACGGTTACATATAGTCTTCAAAAAAAAGAGGAAAGCTTTCTTACATGATGAGTGCATGCAAGTTTGTTTCCTCTATTAGTATCACAAGTGTAGAAAGAGGAAAATATAGTTATGCTGGGAGAATATGTTGGGTATCTTAAAAGGGAGTTGTCTCATATCGGAAAAAAATTATTCTTTTACTTATTATAATTACCCTTTTAGTGGGCTAGTAAAGAACGTAAAATTTTGGTGTGGCTCTCAGTTTTGTGCTATCCATTAAATTTGTATTCACTTTTAAAAAAGAGTTTAATTTTTACCCAATTTTTGGATGACTTCAGATACATACATTTTTCTCTTCTTCTTTACTGTTGTTTTCGTCTTCTTTGTGATTAGAGTTTCTTCGTCTTCTTCTTCTTCTTAGTTGCAATATAGGTTTGTTAAATTTGTTGTTGTTTTAACTATTTGATGTTTGCGATTTATTTTCTATTATTTTTAAAAGTTATTTTTCAAATTTGCGATTTGGGCATTGAATCTTATATTGGATAGTTGAAATACGAAGAACAAGTTTATGTTTCAAAACTTAAGATTCGAAATCTGAAGTTGCATTCAATATATTGAACTACTTAAGATTCAAATTTCTGAAATTGCATTTGAAAGATAGAAGAACTTCAGATTTGATTTCTGAAGTTGCATTGAAGAGATTAAACTATTTAAGATTTAAATTTCTTGTCACGACCCAAATCTCACATATCGCGATGGCGCCTATCATAATACTCAGCAAGCCGCCAATTCACAATGAACATGCATTTTTATTAAAACATAGAGAAATAGTCTTAAATAGTAAATCTCATAATATACTGATAAGAAAAATACCGTGACTCAATACAAAATCCGGGTGTCACTGAGTACATGAGCATCTAAATGACAACACTGTATGACTGCTAAAAACACTCTCAGAAGATTTCACAAAACCTTTATCACTGAAAAGAAGGAGAGCCAAGGTTTGCGGACGCCAAGGCAGCTACCTCGATAGTCTCCAACAGATAAAGCTCCCAAACTAGCAACCGTCGTACCTGGAAGTACTTGGATCTGCACACGAAGTGCAGAGTGTAGTATGAGTACGACCGACCCAATATACTCAATAATAACAAGACTAACCTCAAGCTGAAAGTAGTGACGAGCTCAACCGATACGGTCCAAATATAGATTTAAACAACACAGAAATGTAGACATGCTTTCAAGTTTAATAGTTTAAGTTCAACACGGATAAATTATGCCAAGTGTGACTGATATGATGAATGATACATCTCTATATTTACATGTTAAGTATGCATGCCAACTGTAGTGCAACACAGTGATAAAGTCATATGCATACTCTCGGAGTATTAATCGACCCAGTCCTCTTAGTCACTCAGTCCTCACAGTCACTCAGTCCTCCAAATTGCTCGGCACTTGCGCTCCCACTCACACTCGGGCTCGGCACTCGCACTCAGTAGGTACCTGCGCTCACTGCTCGTAAGTCAGACTCCGGAAGAGCGGATCCTGCCCAAGCGCTAATATAAGACAATCATGGCATGAATCAATAAAGCCTGCTGCGACGTGCAGCCCGATCCCATATACATCACTCATAATCAGGCCCTCAGTGTCACTCAGTCATCCACTCTCGCTAGTCTCTCGGACTCACAAATATCATGATAATCAGCCCAGACAATGATAAATATGATATATCAATAAATGGCAACAGAGACTGAGATATGATATGTAAATGATTGATGTGACTGAGTACATAATTGCAAATTAAGAAAGTAATTCAACGGCAAAATGACCTCTGTGGGTCCCATAAATACCAGCATATAGCCTAAGCATGATTTCTTACATAATCACAGCTCAACTCCTCTAACACAAGAAGAGTACATGAATAATACTCAGGTTAGATGACTACACAGTTCCATGGAATCAACTGAGTCAATATTTCGACAGTACAAGTCCACATGCCCGTCACCTAGCATGTGCTTCACCTCAACACCAATCATATAACACGTAATTGAGGGGTTCATACCCTCAGGATTCAAGTTTAGAAATGTTACTTACCTCAAACCGTGCACATATCTACTCCAACAAGTCCTTGCCTCGCGAATCGGCCTCCGAACGACTCGAATTTAGCCAAAAACAACTCGATACAATCAACACAAGCTATAGGAATCAATTCCATATGATAAAGCTAAGTTCTTAAGCAAAAGTCAAAAACGTCACCTCAAAAGTCAACCCTGGGCCCACGTCCGGGAATTTGACAAAATTAACAAAATTCAAACACCCATTCAACCCGAGTTCAACCATACCAAAATTAACAAATTCCGACACCAAATCGTCACTCAAATCCCAAATCTTACTCTCCAATCCCTAGTCCAAGATTCCCACAATTCCACCTTAAAAACACATAAACTAGGTGGGAAACTCAATAGGTATTAAATATTAATGTATAAAAATAATCAAAAGTGACTTACCTCTTGAAATCTAGTGAAATCCCCTTCAAAAATCGCATTAATCCGAGCTCCCAAAGTCCAAAAATGAACAAAATCTCGGAACCCTTCGAATATATACACTGCCCAGGCATTTTGCACCTGCGAAGCCAGGGGTTGCACCTGCAATCTCGCTTTTGCGGAGAAAACGTCGCTTCTGCAAACACCCGACCTCGTGCACCTGCAGTCCCCTCGTCATACCTACGGGATTGCATCACAATCCATCGCTTTTGCGATCCAAGCCACACTGCCCAGCTTCGCTTCTGCGGAACACTTAGCGCAGATGCGCGTCCGCTTCTGCGGGTATTCCTCCGACCTGCGCTTCCTAGCAGCCTTCTCCCATTGTGCACCTTCGCACTCCTAGCCACTTCTGCGGCTCCGCACCTGCGGCCAATCCCTCCACATGCCTGATGACACCAGACCTGAAGCACTTCAGCATATCACCTACGCCAAATTCGATCCATTAACCATCTGAAATCCATCAGAGACCCTCGGGACCTCAACCAAACATACCAACAAGTCCTAAAATATGATATGAACTTAGTCGAGGTCTCAAATCACATCAAACAACATTAAAAACACGAATCGCACCCCAATTCAAGCCTATTGAAACTAATGAACTTCCAACTTCTACAATCGATGAAACCTATCAAATCAACTCTCATTGACCTCAAATTTTGCACACAAGTCATAAATGACACAACGGACCTATTCCAACTTTTGAAAACAAAATCCAAGCCCTGTAACCACAAAGTCAACTCTCGGTCAAGTCTTAACTCTCAAAACTTCTATTTTTCCAACTTTCGCCAATTCAAGCCAAAATCATTTACGTACCTCCAATTCAATATCCGGAAACACTCCTAAGTGCAAAATCACCATACAGAGCTATCGGGACAATCATAACTTCATTCCGGAGTCATTTACACATAAGTCAACATTCGGTCAACTTTTTCAACTTAGGCTTCCGACATTGGGACTAAGTGTCCCAACCCATTCTAAAACATCCCTGAAACTAAACTGACTACCCCGGCAAGTCACGTAAAAACATGAGCACAATATAAGCAAAAAAATGAAGGACCAAGTCTATGTACTCGATACTACCGGCCGGGTCGTTACATCCTCCCCATCTTAAACAAATGTTCTTCCTCGAACGTGTCTAGAATCATACTTGGAGTCTCAAATAGGTGTGGATATCTGCTCCGCTTCTCCTGCTTGGTCTCCCAAGTAGCCTCCTCGACTAGCTGACCTCTCCACTGCACCTTCACTGAAGCTATATTCTTTGACCTCAATTTTTGAATGGCACCGACTCCACATCATAAGTCAAATCACCATCTAACTAAACCGTGCTGAAGTCCAAAACATGAGACGAATCGTCGAAATACTTCCGGATTATGGAAACATGAAACACTAGATGAACATTCAACAAACTAGGCGGCAATGCAAACTTGTAAGACACCTCTCTAGTCCTCTCAATTATCTCAAAAGGCCCAAATACCGAGGGCTCAGCTTGCCCTTCTTCCTGAATCTCATAACACCCTTCATGGGTGAAACTCTAAGCAATACCTTCTCTCCTACCATGCAAGCAACATCACGAACCTTCCGATCGGCGTAACTCTTTGTCTAGACTGCACCATGCGAAGCTGATCCTGAATCAACTTAACCTTGTCCAAAGCATCCTGAACCTAGTTAGTACCTAATAGCCTAGCCTCTCCCGGCTCAAACCAATCCACCAAAGACCGACATCGTCTCCCTTACAAAGCCTCATACGGAGCCATCTAAATGGTCGATCTGTAGCTTTTGTTGTAGGCAAACTATGCAAGTGGCAGAAACTGCTCCCAAGAGCCCCCAAAATCCATAACACAAGCGCGTAACATATCCTCTAATAACTGAATAGTGTGCTGGGACTGCCCGCCCGTCTGAGGGTGGAATGTTGTACTCAACTCAACTCACGTGCCTAACTCTCGCTGCACTACCCTCCAGAACCGTAACATGAACTGCGTGGCCCGATCTAAAATGATGGACACCGACACACTGTGAAGGCGAACAATCTCGCGGATGTAGATCTCAGCCAACCGCTCCGAAGAATAAGTAGTCTTAACTGGAATGAAATGCGCGGACTTGGTCAACTGATCCAAAATCGCCGAAATAGCATCAAACTTCCTTGAAGTTCGTGGGAGCCCGACTATGAAGTCCATGGTGATACGCTCCCATTTCCACTCTGAAATCTCAAGCCTCTGAAGCAAACCACCTGGTCTCTAATGCTGGTACTTCACCTACTGCCAATTTAGGCACCAAGCTACAAACCCTACTATATCTTTCGTCATCCTCCTCCACCAATAGTGCTGCCTCAAGTCCTGATACATCTTTGCGGCACCCAGATGAATGGAATACCGCGAACTGTGGGCCTCCTCAAGGATCAACTCACGTAGCCCATCCACATTGGGCACGCAAATCCGACCCTGCATCTGCAACACCCCGTCATCCCCAATGGTAACCTTCTTGGCATCACCGTGCTGAACCGTGTCTATGGCTACTTGAATCTGTTTCAACTATGTATATAAATTCTCTGGTTTCATTAGGGAAGTATAGTTTTGGTAATTTAGTACACAATGAATTACCTATGTGGACATATTATTCAAGGGAACAAACTATGATCTATTCACATTCAAGAGAAATCAGAAGACAGGATATGGAAGACATAAGACAATGGGTTTCTGAATATATATATATATATAGGTCATATAAGTCTATGTTATTGAATTCATACCAATTTTGATTTATTAGCTGCATGATTTCGGTATATTCTATTATTTCTTCCATAATTAGTAGATCAAATATTTTTTCTTTAACATCATTATTAAGTTTTCTAAGTAGATATAGTACCAGTATTTTATATTCTTGATTATTATCTAACAAATAAGTATTTATCATGTTTATCATATTCTAAACATTTATTCCCTCTAATCTCTATATATGTTATTCTAATTTTATCATCTTATACTAAAGTTATTCTGAACATTTCGCTTAGTCACTATCATATTTTTTCAGCTTCAATCATCTACCCTAGCAGCGCCTCAACACTGTGTACTCCCCTTAACATGGCTTCCTTGCCTTTTTCGGTTTCCACTACAGGACGGCATAGCCTGGGCTTGACTACTCTCAGCCTACTAACTCATATGGCAAACTTACTAAAAATGTTCAGTAAAACAATACTATAACATGATTAAACTAGTATAACATTTAAGAGATTATTAGGAATATAAAAGTTTAGCTATTCATAATGATAAATAGACATACCTCAGTAGGTAGATTTTCCTGTGTAGTATTTGAAGTAGTTTGTGATATATGCTCCATGTGTGTACAAAGTAGTTTATTTCTTAAATATGTTTACAAAGAGTAGTGAGGGGTCAGAGGGATTAGAGAGAGATGAGCAAATTGCCCGTATCAGGCTTGCTTCCTCCTTCTCCTTCTCCTTCTACTTATACAAGAAAAGCTATTAACAAAAAGTCCTAAGTGCCCTTCAACTTTACAGATGGGCGGTTCCAATTAAAAAAAAAAAGTTAACCGTCCTTTTTTTTACATTTGGACGATTGAAAATTAAAGATCAAAAAGCAAAACACTATCCTATTTTTGGCTTTATTACATAGCTGTCTTCTTTATGTCATTTTCCTTCCTGTCTCTTTTTTCTTTACGTCTCTTCTTTGTCAATCTTCCTCTTCTTCCTTTGTCTTTTTCTTCTTTTTTCTTTCTTTGCAGTGTCCTTTCTATTCTTCTTTTCAACTTTCATTTATTACTTTTCTTTGCAGTCTTTTTCCCTTCTTCTTTCTTCTTTCCTGATATCTTCTTTTTCTTTTTTTGTCTTCTCCTCATTATTTGTTAGGTGTAGTATTTTTTATTCTTTTTTCTTTGCTTTCTTTTCTTCATCCATTAATTGTAGTAGTTGTAGAGTCTTCCAAGAAATCACTCCATGTTGAATTCTGGAATGACATTATCTTCTCCATTGCATTTTGAACATATGTGATCGGGGTATTTAGGTCCTATGATTTTGCAATATCTCAATAATAAGTCCTCTGAAATAAAATTTTCTTAATAGCTCTCGTAATGGGTATTTGTTCTAGTTTTAATAGACTGATAACCCATTGTCTTATGTCTTCCATATCCTGTCTTCTGATTTCTCTTGAATGTGAATAGATCATAGTTTGTTCCCTTGAATAATATGTCCACATAGGTAATTCATTCGTATATGTATTTGCTAACTCGCTGAGTATTGTAGCTAGTCCGATCTTTTGTTAGCAAAGAATTCAGGAATCTCTGCTTTAGGTATCTCAGGCTGTATGTCTATCTGTTCCGGTATGATCATTTCTCTAGTAAGTCCAATCTTTACAACTTGTATAATAGGTTTTATTTCATCGTATAGTATTTCCGCTGGTGCAGTATAGAATTTTATGTAGAAAAGTGTTCCTTTGGTAATTCTCTTATATGTAGTAAATGCTTTATATAGTTCTGTAATGGTAGCTATCTCTTCTCCTGTCGAAGTATATACTGTACTTAGTAATCCATAGTTGTAGCAGGTATTTACTAGGTTTGGATTGGTTCCTGGTAGAGCAATAAGTTTATTATGTCTTTGTAGGTGTGCTGTAATATAATCTCTTTCTGGGTTAGTAGTATTTTTGAATCTCGGGTTTAGGTTAAGAAATGTTTGTAGTTTATGCATGTTATCTATATAGGTACAGGATATATGATTATAGGTTTTCTTGGTTTGGTTTAGGCTTTTGGAATAAGTAGTGATTTGAGGTTGTATGGTAACTGGGTTTTTCGGTACTGTAGTATATGGCTTTTCAAATAGTTTGTTAAGGTTTTTATTTTTTGGTTTTGCAGGTAATTTTGGTGTAGATGTGCTGCTGCTTGCTGTAGTTCCTGCATCAATACAAATACTGTTATGGGTTTTTAGGAGTTTCCCATCGTCTCTTTCTAGATCCGCATATTTTGAGTCATGCTGCTGACTGCTAGTTGTTTTGTGTAGTTCCGCATGTTTATAGTCATGCTGCTGACTACTAGCTTCTTCTAGATTTTGTAACCTCTTTCCCATGCCATCTATTTGTATAGACAACTTGGAAAGAATTGTATATAGGTCTCCATTTTCTGGTAGATTATCTTTCTTGTTAGTTTTAATCACTTCTATTGTAAATGTAAAATTCTTGATATTTAATACCAGTCTCCGTATTTCCTTTGTCGTAACTGAGTCTTGTACTTTTCTGGTTAACCACCACTTAACTTGAGTGTTATCTGTTCTTACAATAAATTTGCTATACACAATATATGGTTCAAAGGCTGATAAACATTTATATAAGCAAATAATTCTTTTCTATTTATTTTCCATTTTAATTGTGGTTCAGTATATG
>MCJB01049651.1:2826-29954 GCA_002018475.1 Nicotiana obtusifolia
CATGGAGTTGTACTTGCGCTGTGCAGGTTGTACATCCTCTTATCATTATTCCCTTGCTGTACACCTTCTATTAAAACGCTCATAACTCCTTGTGGAAATATCCAAATGAGCAACCATTTGAATATTTAGAAACTAGACTCGAAGATCTTTCATTTGATAGGTTGTACACTACATAACTCTTTATATATTCCAAGATATGAGCTTCTAAAATGCATCAAGAAATTCTGTCTAAACTGCTCCACCAGCCAAATTCGATCAATCATCAAGTTCTCATAGAATATCCAAATCATGAATGGTTTAACTTTCTGGAAACTAGAATACAAGGTCTACAACTTTTATTTTTGAATCATCTCCAAATTCCTTATAAATTATGAGATATAAGCTTCCAAAGTCGGTCCCGTGCAGCAGAAATTTCTGCCATGCACACTGCCTGGAAATCGACAGCATTACCAGTCAACTTTAATCTATAATAACTTTCTGTATATATGTACAAATGATGAATGGTTTATCATTCTGGAAACTAGATTCAAAGGGCTATAACTTTCATGTTTTGCAATATTTCTGATTCCTTATATATTGCAAGATATGAGCTTCCAAACGGGACTACACGCACCAGTTTTTTCTGCTATTTTCTGCAAATTTTTTCATCTTTTCCAAAGATGAAATAGTCCGTTTAACCACCCAAAACTCACACGAGCCATTTGGGACCCCGTCCGGATATACCAACAAGTCCTAAAACATATTACGGACTTAGTCGAGGCCTTAAATCACATCCAACAATGTTAAAAACACGAATCATACCCCAATTCAAGCCTAATGAAACTAATAAATTCCAACATCTACATTCGATGCCGAAACCTATCAAATCGAGTCCGATTGACCTCAAATTTTGCACACAAGTCATAAATGACATAACGGACCTATGAACTTTTTCAAAACTGGATTCCGACCCCGATATCAAAAAGTCAACCCCTCGGTCAAACTTTCCAAAAATCTTCTATTTTCTAACAATCACCAAAATGCGTTGAATTGTCCTACGGACTTCCAATTTCAAATCCGGACATACGCCTAAGTCCGAAATCACCATACGAAGCTATAGAAACTCTCGGAATTCCATTCCGACCCTCGAATCAAAATCTTTCCTAACAACCGGAAATCGCCAAAATACTAACTCCACCAATTCAAGCCTAATTCTACACGGGACCTCCAAAACCAATTCCGATCACACTCCTAAGTCATAAATCATCTTCCAAAATTAATCGAATCGTCGGAATTCACATCCGAGCCCTCTAACTCATAAGTCAACATTCGGTTGACTTTTTACAACTTAAACCTTCTTGAAAGAGACTAAGTGTCTCATTTCTTACCAAATCTACTCCGAACGCAAACCATTCAACATGATTACATAAAATACGGATAGCGAAGCATAATAAAGCAGAAAAGGGGAGAACGGAGCGGTAACTCACTAGATGACTAGCCGGGTCGTCACAATAATAGAGGCAACAAGTTCAGCTAAGGCATGGGAGTAATTTATCAATTAGGATGTAGAACAAGCCTTAACGAAATCATTTAAGACAAGTAAGGATAGACTAACACAAGTAAGAATAGATTGACTATGAGAATTTAGAACATGATATGGCATTTCAATTAAAGCATGAAAATCGTCTAAGTAGCCTAAACCGGTCAAATACCACGTACAACCTGTGTACCCAATCGCCACCTTGCGTATACGGCTTTCTCATAGCACAAATGAATAAATCAATACCAATTCATAAGGGGTAGTTTCCCCTCAATTAGTTAGGCAAGATACTTACCTCATCTAGGCTAATTCAACACTAGAAAATAGCTTTTCCCTTAAAATATGCCTTCACATGGCTCAAATCTAACCAAAATTGATTTAATAACATCAAAAAATGCAAGAGAAATCAATTACAATAAATAAATCTATGATCTTTATATTTTTCCAAAAAGTCAACAAAAGTCAACGCCGGGCCCGTGTTGGATCCAAATCCAAGTTACCTGAGCGAAGCCCGAGCCAATACAAGCTCACACATATGGAAATCAACTGAATCGGAGTCCGATAGCTCAACCAATTCGCCAAAACATCGCTTTTGGGTGTTCATAACCCAAGAGTCCAACCCACACTAGTTGAGTTACATATCTCCCGAAATACTCCTCGAAAACTCGTCAAATTTGAGTATGTTGTTCTCATATATTAGGAGAACAAAACCCCAAAAGGAAAAGAAAAATAAACGCCTCTAAATCATTTTTAATTTTTAAAATTTAGGACATAACCCTATGTCTTGATTTAAAGAATTAAATGGGTTTTCAACTAAAATCATGGATTAAAGCTTAAACCAATGGAATGAATCAAAAGATAATACTTAGGTTATGGTTTAGACCTTACTCCACTGAAGAAACTTGAAAAACATCCTTGAATCCTCCCAATCCCAAGCTTTCAAGATGAGAAAAACTCCAACAACATTAATAGCCAAAAATGCTTAGTTGTTCTGCCTCGTTTCTAGTGCCAAACGATCCCGAAACTCGCTTTTGATGCCTCCAATGGATTCCTCATGAAATTCAAATCAATTTAGGATTTTTATTCACTCCATTTGACCTTATAATGAAGGAGATATATTGGTTTCAAGTAGCAATTTCGTAATTAATCTAAAAAAACTAGCAATCCAATTCTTAGTAAAATGACCATAAGTTCCTCATATGATGTCGAAACTTGATGATTTCAATTGCTATGGTTCCTAAATTATGATACGGATATCATGATTTAGTCAAAACACAAATCAAATGCTGTTTGCTCAATATGGTAACCTTTATGCTCAAATCGACGTCGAAACCGAAAACAATCACCATACAACCCAAACTTATTCAAACTCATCAAAATTTAACCAAACTTTGTGGACATGTCTAAAATCATCATACAAACTTATTGGAATAATTAAAACCCAATTCGGAGTCCGTTTACCTAAAAGTCAAACCTTGATCAACTCTTCCAACTTAAAACTTCTAAAACGAGAATCATTCTTCCAAATCAATCCCGAACCGCTCGAAAACCGAAACCAACCATACACACAAGTCATAATACATAATATGAAGCTACTCAAAGTCTCAAACCACCAAATCGAACGCTAAAGCTCAAAACGTCCAGTCGAGTCGTTACATTCTCTCCCACTTAAACATATGTTCATCCTTGAACGTGCCAAGAGTCGTTCCAAAGACATCAGATCGCCATATAAGCTCACCATACATATAATCATTGCTGATCCCATGTCACCCCAATCCATATAAGCCTGACAACACGACCTAACAAAGGATCCTTACTTCAACCTTACTCCATTAACCTTAAAACCCAAATCCCCAACATATAGAACTCATTATATGACCCGATTCTTGCATCTATGCACCGTATAACTCTAAACAAGCTGTATCTATCCATAACCATATCTCAAAAAATAATCACAGGATATACCAAATAACTCAAATACTCAAAGCAATAACTTCCGACTGCAATAGCTGCTCAATAACCAACCCGACTTAGTAATAAACCTCATATCAACTAAAACCTTATTCTGAACCTTCGTACACTGCCATTGATAAAAGAAAAAGAAACTCATAACCACCCATCACATCAACAAGCCGTGGAGCTCTCTTGCCCGATAAGAACCATAGCCAAACTAAGCCGACTAGTGACACAATTCTTGCAAACATAAATTAATCAAATCCGACAGCACTCATTTCAGGCTCAATAACCTCACCTCATCCAGTACAAGCTACTTGACCGACCTATCACACAAATCCTAATTAGAACCACATACCGTGCAATTCGTGCACCAACGAATAATAACTCAAATATACCCAATGATGGAAAGAGAATGGAAATAAAGAAATCATCCAACCAGCTCAACAAGTACCACCACGAAGTGCGATGCTATCAATCAACCACACAAGGGGAAACATAACACATGAAATAAGCACAAAGGATCATACCCTAAAATAACACCGTTGCAATGCATGACCCAATCCGACACCGGTCCACCTGGAATACGTCGAGCCATGATACTCACAATCAACAACCATAAGCATATCAACAACAAACACACGAAGTGCGTGAACATAACCATGCAGATCTGGATATCACTATATACCAGAAACAAGAAGACCATAACCAAGGCACAATCAACCATTCAACACCCCAAGAGCAATCTCGCTCGAATTTCGCGACAAAGCCGAAACAGTACTGCATCATGTGTGTAAATAGTCAGCAATCTCACAATTCACCGTAGCATAGGAGAGTAACACATGGAACACATCAGAACACGGATAAGATCAACCCTAATCGATGACACCACCAATAACATCAGTTGTGCCGGGTAAACAAATTCGACTCGATGTAGAATATACATTCTTATTAGACCTACTAGTAGCTTCCAAATCAATTTTGATTCTTCCAGAGTAGGTAGATAGCCTCCGAAAAGCCCACAATAACATATCTATAGTATATACCATCAGTTGCCAATCTCTTAACATACCTTCACCATTCACAACCATGGAACAATCTACCTTGAGAACCCTCTCAGTCTTCAAATTTTTAGAATACTAGAATCTCCATATCCGATCCCAACTGCACTACTCAAATAACTTACACATTCCTCACATATGCTCAGCCCACGAGAAGTACTTCTATAATTCTTTTGTGCCACAAAGAAAAATCTGGACATCAACAGTCTATCAAACTGGCGATTAATGTAGTACTAGTAGGCATCCACAAGCCAAAACACAGTGCACCTTCTGATGTGTGCACCCTTCTTAGGTGGTATCAAATAAAACTAGCATTCTTCTAAACATCTAAAAACATCCATGTTGTCTAGAACTCGTGACCCGTCCAGGAGAAAATCATAACAGGCAACACGTTCCTTATGCCAGTATTAGACATCTAGCTCAAGTTGTGGTCAACACTATCAAGAACTCTTTGAGGACAATCCACACATTACCAAGCCATCAGAACTGAACTTCCCCAACTCAACCAAGTCACGCAAAGCGTCAAACCCAAGAGTATTTTCATAGAACGCTAGTGAAGCATTACCACACCAAAAGACCAACTACCTTTGTTGTTATGCTGACCCAACACCACCGAGCTGACCCATTTCTTCTAATCCTCCTCGACTTGTCTTCTGGTCAATAATTTCCCTTATCAGTACACAACAATCCTAAGTCAAAGCTTACTGTGGAAGACCCTAGCACGAACTACGTCATCAGAAAACCCATAAACCACTGTATTTCCTCTAGAGCATCCAACAATGTTGTAATCGAGATACCCACTCTGAAGAGACCTTCTGTGAATCTAAAGATGTTTCTCTAATCTCTCTGATACTGGAATGTAGATTTAGCAATGATACAAATATACCGCATGTTCCAGCACCATCCCATGAAAATCTCAAATCTTAGTCATGTTTAATTTCGGGGAACCCCTCAACACTGAATATACACCTCAGACTCAAGACTGATAGGACACTTGCCCATGCAATCTGATCGTCGATAGTAGACTCCTCCACTTGGTGCAGAGTCATAGGGCACAACATCCAATAATCCATATTACCAACCTTCATAAGCTCGTACATCACTAATCCGATACACGAACCAGTTGCATCCTACACTTGAACAACTGAAGATCTACCAACACGTCCGCATCCTTAGTTTGGATAATACCTCGAAACAATGATCGAGCATCTATGGCCCCCTCGTATCCCATCCGCATCATTACAACTGTCGGAGTATAGTTGATACCGAGTGCACAACATCATATACGAGTGGATGTAAAGGGGTATAGATATATGCTTCAAGCTGAATCAATGTCACACGATAAAGGAACAAGAGGAGTGGTTCCTAATAGTTCCATAGCCTCTCGAAGATAAGTACAAACGTCCCCGTACCAATCTGCAAGGCTCTACTAAACTTTCTTATGACTCGTAGCACCTATGAACCTAGAGCTCTGATACCAACTGTCACGAGCCCAACTTCCCTCCGTAGGATGTCGTGATGCCACCTAGTCTCTAAGACTAGGTAAGCTTAAAATATGCTGATTTAATAAAATAATTAAACTATTTAATCATTAATCATAAACTATTAAATGACATGCATATCCGCAAGCGGCTAATAATTATACATTTCCCAAAACCGGTAATACGGAGTCATAAGCACTAGATTTTCGAAAACACAATATTGTTTTGAATTACAGTTTAACAGTAGCATAATGAAATAAGATGGTGACTCCGAGGCCTACGAACGTCAAGCAGGTATACCTTGAAGTCTCCCGCCGCGCAAATGCAACTCTCAACAACATGATCAGAATACTTGGATCTGCACAAAAACTATGCAGAAGAGTAGCATGAGTACATCACAACGGTACCTAGTAAGTATCAAGCCTAACCTCTGTAGAGTAGTGACGAGGCCAGGTCAAGACACCTACTACACATAGAAACTTGTTCAAGATATACATAATCTAACATGGGAAGAACATAAATGTAAGACCAACTGCAAAAAGATTATTGATTTACAACCAACAATGAAGTAATAGAAACACAAATGGCAGCAAGTAGTAAACTAGTAATAAAGAAACAACATAATCTTAACACCAATGAGATGTAAATGAACTCAAATAAGGGAAAAAAAAGGATGACAACTCGAATAATCAAATCGCTCCCAACTTATGGACTGACAACAAGAATTACCCCGAGGCACCACACTTCATATCACAAGTCATGAACCACAATTTCCAAATCTTACACATATGGCACCTCGTGCCCACAATAACAATCACCTTCGTAAGGCAAACACCACGTGCTACGATATACTTTGCAACCGTGAAAAATATCAATTTAGATGAAGGAGAGATACATTTAAACACCATAAAATATAATAACAATCTTGAATAAAGTAAGGTGTCAAATAAAATAATGAGTTTATTTTAGAAATCAAGTAAAGTAAAATAATATACAATTTATACGAAATAGAGTATTGGATGGATTTAGTTCAGAAATCAATAAAATTGAGTAAAAGTATTATTTTTAAACAAAGAAAAATATAAGTTAAAATAACAAATTAAATATAGAATTTATTAAAGAAAAATATGATAACAATTTTAAGTAAGGTAAACATCTAACAGGTGATGAGTATAATTTGAGAACTCAATTATAGTGAAAGTGTGATAACCATATAGAATAATAAGGCACCGAGTGAGATAACGAGTTCTATTTTAAGAGACACATAGAATAAATCATGTTAATAATACTTTTGTTTAAACCATTATGTTACCAATAACTCAATAGAATAAGAATAGTGACTCTATGCAACTTAATTCACATTGACAATCAATTCACCAAGTTATAACGGAAGCACAAATTGGCATGTTAAAGCAACACAACAAATCACGTAGAATGCATGACTCACACAAGAAACCACAATTATTCTAACACCAAGATAGCAACGAATAACCAAACACAATCAAAGTGCGGATAAATGATTGAAGGAAGAACATGACCGTTAAAATCAACAAGTTGTTCCAACATGGAATATACAATGAAAATCACAACCAAGGTACCGCCTCGTATTCACATTTCAGAATTTCAATCATAATCTTTTCTTATATCGTTGCGTGAGCCTTACATTTGAAATAAGTTTTGAAAATAATTTTTCCGAAATAATTACACGCACTTCAGCCCACTTTATGACGCCGCATGGCTTCACGTAGTTCCCCTACAAGCAACACGTACATAAGTCCCACCTCATACTACCACATGCACATTAACCCCAAGCCTTGTATTCCCGTATGCACGTCAATATCACATTACAATAACGACTCGCACCACAAGTGCCTATATATCACAATTGCCAACATCAACAATATTAATGTTTCCTCAACAATAGCCCATGGCTCCACCACAACGGGTACAAGAATATCAACAACAACAATGAATGTAAAATGCTCAACAAGGAAAATATTTCAATAATCACAATTTTGCCTTAACGTGATAATGATTTTCACAACTTCAACACCAATAACTCAACAATGAGAGACAATATATAACCAGGATGTTAAATAAGAATAACTCACAATGGAAGAGAAAACATCTAACAATGACTTCAAATAATCGAAATCAACAAGGAAAGGGATAACATGAGCAATAACTCTAAATAATTATAATCGACAATGAGAAATATAACACAAAAATGACTTCAAATAATGATAATCAACAATGAGAGACATAACACGAAAATGACTTCAAATAATGGTAATCAACAATGAGAGAGATAATGTGTAACAATAATAGAGGCAACAAGTTCAACTAAGGCATGGGAGTAATTTATCAATTAGGATGTAGAACAAGTGTTAACTAAATCATTTAAGGCATGTAAGGATAGACTAACACAAGTAAGAATTGATTGACTATGAGAATTTAGAACATGATATGGCATTTCAATTAAAGCATGGAAATAGTATAAGTAGCTTAAACCGGTCAAATACCACGTAAAACTCGTGTAACTCGTCACCTTGCGTATACGACTTTCACATAGCACAAATGAATCAATCGATACCAATTCCTAAGGGGTAGTTTCCCCCATAATTAGTTAGGCAAGATACTCAACTAGGCTAATTCAACACTAGGAAATAGCTTTTCCCTTAAAATTTGCCTCCACATGGCTCAAATCTAACCAAAATCAATTTAATAACATCAAACAATGCAAGAGAAATCAATTAAAATAAATAATTCTATGATCTTTATATTTTTCCCAAAAAGTCAACAACAGTCAACACGGGGCCTGCCTTGGATTCCTAATCCAAGCTTATCCAAGCGAAGCCCGAACCAATACAAGCTTACACGACTAAAAACCAACTCAATCAGAGTCCGATAGCTCAACCAATTCGCCAAAATCGCTCTTGGGTGTTCATAACCCAAGAGTCCAACCCACATTAGTTGGGTCCCATATCTCCCAAAATACTCCTCAAAAATCGCCAAATTCGAGTATGTTGTTCTCCTAATATAAGAGAACAAAACCCCAAAATGAATCGGGAAATAACTCATTTTTATTTTTAAAATTTAGGACATAACCCTAGGTCTTGATTTAAAGAATTAAATGGGTTTTCAATTAAAATCATTTATTAAAGCTTCAACCAAGGGAATGAATAAAAAAAAATACTTAGGTTATGGTTTAGACCTTACCCTATGGAAGAAACTTGAAGAGCATATTTGAATTCTCTCAATCCCAAACTTTCAAGATGAGAAAAACTCCAACAACATTAATACCCAAAAATGTCCAGCTGTTCTGCCTCGTTTCTAGTGCCAAACAATCCCGAAACTCGATTTTGATGCCTCCAATTGATCCCTCGTTAGGATTTTGAATCACTCCATTTGGCCTTATAATGAAGGAGATATGTTGGTTTCAATATTTGAAAATAGTGCAGATTCTTAAATACAAATTCAGTGGCAATTTCGTAATGAATCTGAAAAATCTGGCAACCAATTCTTAGTAAAATGACCATAACTTCCGCATATGATGTCGAAACTTGATGTTTTCAGTTTCTATGGTTCCTAAATTACGATACAGATATAATGGTTTACTCAAAACACGAATCAAAGGGCATTTTCTCAATATGGTAACTTTTATGCTCAAATCGACGTCGATATCGAAAACAATCACCATACAACCCAAACTTATTCACAACTAATCAGAATCTAACCAAACATTGTGGACATGCATAAAATCATCATACAAACTTTTTGGAGTAATTATAACCCGATTTCGAGTCTGTTTATCTAAAAGTCAAATCTTGATCAACTCTTCCAACTTAAAGCTTCTAAAACGAGAATCATTCTTCCAAATCAATCCCGAACCGCTCAAAAACCGAAACCAACCATACACGCAAGACATAATACATAATATGAATCTACTCAAAGTCCCAAACCACCGAATGGAACGCTAAAGCTCAAAAGGACTAGTCGGGTCATTACAGATGCTTAAGTGATAAAGGCAATCTTTAAATGTTTTTCTGAAAAGAGCGAAATACTCCACAAAAATCTCAAGTACTTTTTCAGTTATATTAGAAAAGATAGTTGTCATGCAACGTTGAAATGTGGCAGGAGCATTGCATAATTCAAATGGCATTCTTGGTCTTCTAGGGCAATTGGTATCTTATTGTATCCTGAGTATGCATAAAGAAAATAATAAAATTCATATCCTGCTATTCTTTCTAGCATTTGATCAATAAAGGGCAAAGGAAAATAATCTTTTCTTGTGGCATCATTAAGTCTTCTATAGTCAATACAAACTCTCTGTCCCGTCACTGTTCGTGTTGGTATGAGTTTATTATTTTCATTTTTAACGATTGTCATCCCTCATTTTTTCGGACCATTTGGATGGGACTTAGTCAAGGACTATCTAATATCGGATACATGATACATGTTGCCAAAAAGTTCACTACTTTCTTTTTTACTACTTCTTCCATTGTTGTTTAAGCCTTCTTTGGGGTTAAACAGCTAGTTTATGGTGATCTTTCATGAGAATTTGTGCATGAAAATTGCAAGAGTGATTCCTTTAAAGTCAGCTACGCTCCATCCCCAGGCTTTTTTATGTTGTTTCAGGACTCCAATTAACATGCTTTCCTGCTCTGCGGTCAAGGAAGATGAAATTATGATTGGAAATGAGTTTGATTCCAAAAAGACATTTTAAATGAGCAGGAAGATTTTTTAGTTCAATTTCTGAATGATCCTCAATAGGTGGGCTTTGTTCTGGTTCTAGCTTTCCATCTAATGCTTCTGCTTCATGTTTGATTGTAGGATCATCATCAGCTGTGTTGCTAATGTCACCAAATATTTTTCCAATGCAGCATTAATTAAATGATCATCATTGTACTCTTTTGCAAATTCATTTAGTAACTCAATTTTGAACACAAGAAGATGATGGATCAGTTTTGGAAAAGTTCATTATCTTTTGCATGTCAAATACTACTCGTTCTTCATCGATTCGCAATATCAATTGTCCTTGATGGACGTCTGATGGCTCTTCCTATTATAAAAAATGGTCTCCCTAATATTAATGGCACTTCTCTATTTTTTTTAATTCAAGTACTATAAAATTTATAGAAAAAATAGATTTATAAATTTTGACAAGAACATTTTCAATGTTTCCCAGTGGTTTCTTAGTGCTTTGATCAGCTATGTCATGACCCAAAACTCAACATGTCGTGATGGTGCCTATCATGATACTAGGCAAGCCGACAACTCACACATACCAACATTTTTAAATTCAAAATATACTAAAATAGGTTTAAGTAAGTAAAAATCTCATACAACTGAATGAAAACGCCACAACTCAATAAAAAAATTTTCAAAACTCGAGTGTCACTAAGTAGATGAGCATCTATACAATAACATAGTCTGATACACAATCTAAGAAAGTAGAACAAAATAAGTAAAACTGAGAGATAGGGGAGGAGAGTCAAGTTATGCGGACGCCAAGGCAGCTATCTCGAAAATCTTCGAACGGCTGAAACTCCAAGATCAATAACCATCGTGCCTAGAAATGCCTGGATCTGCACATAAAGTGTAGGGTGTAGTGTGAGTACAACCAACTTAATAAGTAACAAGTCTAACCTTTGGTTTGAAAGCAGTGACGAGCTCAAACAATGCAGTAAAAGTACAGTGTTTAATAATACAGGAAATGTAGGCGTACTTCTAGGTTTAACAATTAAGTTCAACACAGATAAAATATGCCAAGTCTGACTAATAAGAGGAATGTGACATCTCTATATCTACATGCCAATATGAATACCGCACGTGATGCAACACAATGAAACCTCAAGTACTCACACCCTCAGAGCACTCATCTGATTGTCTCAATTCTCGCTCGTCACACTCAGTCACTCAGCATTGTACGGTACCTGTTGCGGCGTGCAACCCGATCCACATATAGCCATAAGACTTGTTGCAGTGTGCAACCCGATACATATATAGCCATAAGGCTGGTTGCAGCATGCAATCCGATCCACATATATAGCCATAAGGCGTGTTGCAGTGTGCAACCCGATCCACATATATATCACTCACAGCACGGCTCTCAGGCCTCAACTCAATCATCAATCTCTCCAATCTCTCGAGCTCACCACATTTATGCTAAGCAGCCCAAGTCAATGATACGTGATGTGACAATAAATGGTACAGAGATTGAGATATGATATGCAATGATGAATACGACCGAGTAAGTAACTGCAAATTAAGCAAATATTCTCAATAATAAAAGAACGACCATTGTGGGTCCCAATAGTACCAGCTCATAGTCTACACATGATTTCTAACATACTTCACGGCTCAAGTGCTCTAACACATAGACTACAGTAATAATATTCAAATAAGGTGACTACACAGTCACACGAAATTGACTAAGTCATAATTACCACGGTGGACGCCCACATACCCGTCACCCAACATGTGCTTCACCTCACCACTGATCACATAACACGAAGTTCAGGGATTCATACCCTCAGAACCACATTTAGAAGCCCTTGCCTCGTGAATCGACCTCCGAACACCTCGAATCTCGCCACAAACTATTCGATACAATCAACACGAGCTATAGGAATCAATTTCATATGAAAATGCTAAGTTCTTAATCAAAAGTCAAAAAGTCAACACAAAAGTCAACCCCGGGCCCACATCTCGAAATCCAATAAAAGTTACAAAATCCGAACACCCATTCAACCACGAGTCCAACCATACTAAATTTATCAAATTCTGAAACCAAATCGTCACTCAAATCTCAAAATTTCACTCTCCAATCCCTAGCCCAAAACTCCCAAAATTCCACCTCAAAAACATACAAACTAGGTGGGAAATTCAATGGGTAAACAATATTATTGCATAAAAATGATCAAGAGTGACTTAACTCAAGAAACCCCTCAAAGTCCCTCTCAAAAATTGCCTTAATCCGAGTTTGCAAAGTCCAAAAATGATAAAACCTCGGAACCTTACGTTTATATACACTGCCCAGAGGTTCTTGCTTCTGCGGATCATTTAACAGCACCTGGGGTTCCGCTTTTGCGGAGATTTCCATCACTTATGCGATCCACCCGTTCCAGCCCGCTTCCGCATCTGTGATCAAACTTGCGTAGATGTGAGTCCGCATCTGCGGAACATGCTTCGCACCAGCGCTCCCCAGGCTCACTCCCAAACCTCGCATTTGCGACCCTTTCTCCGCATTATCGACCTCGCAGGTGCGGACAAAACCATCGCACTTGCGATCACTGTCCAGTTCCTTCCAGGCTGCTTCTACGATGCCATCCACACACATGCGGCTTCACACCTGCGATCATGACCTTCGCAAGTGCGATTACACCAGCCCAGGTCTGCCCAGCCATGCCTTAAGTTCCAAATTCGATCTGGTAACCATCCGAAATCCATCCGAGGCCCTCCAGACCTCAACCAAATATACCAACAAGTCCTACAACACGATACGAACTTAGTCGAGGCCTCAAACATCAAAAACATGAATCGCAACTCAATTCAAGCCTAACAAAAACTAAGAAATTCTAACTTCTACAATCGATGCCAAAACCTACCAAATCAACTCTAATTAACCTCAAATTTTGCACACAGGTCATAAATGACACAATGGACCTATTCCAATTTCCGAAATCAAAATCCAAGACCGATCACCCCAAAGTCAACTCTCAGTCAAACTTCTCAACTTTCCAACCTTCTAATTTTCCAACTTTCGCCATTTCAAGCCAAATTCCACCTCCGGACACACTCCTAAGTCCAAAATCACCCTACGGAGCTATCAGAACCATCAAAACTCTATTCCTGAGCCGTTTACACATAAGTCAACCATCCAGTCAACTCTTTCAACTTAGACTTTCAACCTTGAAACTAAGTGGGCTTTTGGACATAAGAATTGTAAAATTTAAAAAAAAAAGTGAAAAAAATTTTCAAGTAAAAATAGTCTTTGAAAATTAGAGTTGTGTTTGGACATGAATATTATTTTGGGTTGTTTTTGAAGTTTTGTGAGTGATTTGATAGAAAATTTAGAAAAATAACTTTTTGGAGTTTTTCAAATTTCTGAAAAATTCCAAAATTCATCTTCAAGTGAAAATTAAAAATTTTATGGCCAAACACTGATTTCGAAAAAAAGTGAAATTCTTTCAAAAGAAGTGAAATTTGTTTTATGTCCAAATGGGCTTTAAGTGTCCCAACTCATTCCGAAATATTCCCAGAACCAAACCAACTACCCCAACAAGTCACATAGCAGCAATTGATAAAAAAATAAGCAGTAAATAGGGGAACAAGACTATAACACTCAAAACGACCGGCCGGGTCGTTACAAGCTAACTGTAGGGACATTCCCGTGTCTTTCATTTCACCCAATTCTAATATCCTAAAAATTGAAAATGGCATTAGATTTATAGAAGCTCAGTGGTTTCTTAAGATGAACTCCTCCTAGAGTACAAGGAATCATGAAACTTCCAGGGTCTTCAAGCTTTTGTGAAGGCTTATTTTGAAGGATAGCACTACATTGTTTTTAGTAAGCTTTACCACAAAAACTGCTTCTCTCTTTACAAATTTAGCATAAGATGACATTTGTATCAAAGCTTCTGCGAAGGAATGTTAATATTTATTTCCTTTAAAATTTTCAAATTTTTTAGAATTGTTTATCAAGTTTTCTCTTTTTATTTTTTAGGAAAAGGAATAGATACAACTTGCGCATTTGAGATTTCAGCTTCAAATTTTTTTTCCTTTATTTTTTTATTCTTTTGGAGGTTCATGAGTCATTTCTTGATCCTCACCTTTACTTATCGGATGTTCTAGCCTGAATATTACTTGTCTATCAGCATATATATCTTTAAGAGATTTACCTGAACATAGGGAGATGGCTTTGAGGTATTCCTTTGAATTTGTTTTCCCGTGTTGCTTGGTAAGGCTCCTTGTATTTGTCCAGGTACAAGAGTTGCAAGTTGAATCACCTGAATTTTCATATTTTTGATAGTTGTACTTTGACCTTCCATTTTCTCATCATTTGTCTTAATGTATTTATATAATAAATCCTCAACACTTGGAAAAATTAATTGTTGGGATCTTTGTGGATATTTGTCTAACATTCTACGACCTCTATTTTGATTATATTGGACCTTAAATATGTTATTTTTGAAAACCTTGAGGGTTTTCGACATCGTTAGGATTACTCCACTGAAATTCTAGATGTTTTTGTGCCATGAGACTTCCAAAAGGTTAACTTTAGTAGCCAATGGCATTTATCTGCTCACCAGTCTCATTAATTGCTAGGCGTTCATAGTTAAGATGATTCCCACCATATATGTCGCAATTGTCAAGCTGGTGTACATTACCGAGATAGATTCAAATATCTTGTGTTAAGAATGCAATTTGCTGAGTTAAGGTGCTCAAAGCATCTGCTTGGTTAACAACTGTAACTTTTTTAATTGTTTCATCTGGTCATTGTACTGTATTGTCTGAAATTTCATTTACTAGTTGTAAGGCTTCTACAGTTGTTTTCCCATTAAAGAACCCCTAGCTGCTGCGTTTATTACATTTATATCTGAGGGTTTTAACCCATGATGGAAAATATATAGTTGCATAATTCCATGATGAGGGCATTTTCTAAGTATTGCTCTCATTCTTTTCCGAACTTGATGAACTGACTCAGTGTCAGTTTGCAAGAAATTAGTGATCTCTTGCCTTATTTTAGTTGTTTTAGCTGGGGTAAAGTACTTGTTCAAAAACGTTTGAGTCATTTAATCCCATATGGTAATAGATCGTTGAGGTAGACCACATAACCAGGCTTTAGCTTCTCCTTTCAGGGAAAAGGGAAAAAGCCTTAGCCTAATTGCATGTGGTGATACCCCATTATATTTGATCAGTTCAACCGATTCTAGAAAATTAATTAAGTGGTTGTGTGGATCCTCATTGGGGTCTCAATTGAACATGCAACTCTTTTGAATTGTTTGGATTAGACCAATTCCAATTTCAAAGTTATTGGCCACTACATGAGGCCTTTTAATACTTGATTCACAGTCAACGTGGTCGTATCTGTCATAATCTCGCAATATTCTATTTGCTGGCTTAGGGTCACTTCATCGAATTATTTTTTGAAATTAGCAGGAGGTGGGTTCAACTGCTGGAAATTGTTTCCAATGTTGTTGCCTTCGAGTTCAACTTCTATTTCTCCTTCAGTTGCGCTTAGAGATTGTGACGTATGTTCTTTTTTGCGTAACCGTAGAGATTTTTCTATTTCAGGATCATATGTTACCAACTCTTCTGTAGAAGAGTAGGTCATAAACTACCTGATAAGTTAAGAGAAAAAATCTCAAATTAGCAGTAAGTTAATTAATCTGAAGTAGACATTTCAGACTTTGAGTTTATTTTATCACATTTTGAGATTTGGAGTTCGGATTTGCGGTTCTTGAGGGAATTTTCACGATTTGGATTGGGGTAAGTATATTTTGACTCGGATTTGGTTATTATACATGATTCCATCTTTGATTTTGTCTTTGATTGATGAACCTAAAAGAGAAATTTGGGCGTTTTAAGCAAAGCTTTTTTAAAATGAATAATTAGGTTTTGAACTTCGATTCGGAGTCGGATTTGGGTGAAACTAGATATGGTTGGACTCGTATTCGAATGAGTTATTTAATTTTGTAAGTTTTGAGATGCGGGCCAAGGTTGACTTTTTGGTTGACTTTGAGAATTGATTAAAGATTCGACCTTTATCGTTTGGGTTTTATTCCTATGGCATTATTTGATGTTTTTTAGTTGCTTTTAGCTGGATTCGAGCCGTTCGAAGGTCGATTCATGTAAAAAGGCATTTTTAGAGTATTGATTTGGCTTATCTAAGGTAAGTATCTTACATAAATTTGGTTGAAGAACTAGTTGCCTGATTTATTTGTGATGGCTACGTGCTATTGGTGGCACACATGTGAGGGGTTGAGCCCATGTGCGTGCACTGGGGTATTATTCATGCTTGGAGTAGTGCTTAGGTTATGTTATGCCTTGAATTGATTGCTAAGCTTCATGCTGTTATGTTTCTTATATTTTTACCCCTCTATGAGCAATTTGAACCATGTTTGAGGTTACATATAGATTAATCTCCTTATTGAACATGATAATTGCTACTTTCGTGATATAATTGCCTGATTTGAGCTATGATAGCACGCAGTCGCACGTGCATATACCTTATACCAGTCCATGAGTATGAAATTTGATATCCATTGTTCATGTACATGTAATCTTGTATATCTGCTTTCTGTGTGACATGGATTGGACTGGTAGCACGTGAGTTGTCCGTGTGATTGATATTATTGGCATGTGATTTGTCAGTGCGGTTGAGTTATGATAGCACGTGAGTTGTCCATGCGGATCCAAGATAATATTAGCACGTGAGTTGTCCATGCGGTTGAGATATTATTGGCACGTGAGTTGTCCATGTAGTTGATTTATTGGCACGTGAGTTATCTGTGTAGCACGTGAGTTGCCAGTGTGATTGATATTATTGGCACGTGAGTTATCCGTGCAGCGTGAGGATAAGGATCCATCCCCCTAGGGTCACCCTCTCATGTTTTTCTCTTGATGATGTACACATGGTATGAGGAAAACTGGTCAGTGTTTGACTTGGTTATTGCATTTCTTCTGTGCTTATAATTTCCTTAGATGTATACATGATTTTTGCTGCATCTCTTCTCTATTTTCTAACTCCAGAGTGTATACATGCCTTTATGCATATCTTCTATATATGCCACCTTACTTGATGAAATGACATACAATACATATCTTCCCTACATGTGAATTCGTGTAACTTGACTTATTTAATCACGCAGATCTTCTCTATATATGAAAGTTTGATGATTTACTGATATTGGACGCATATCTTCTCTATAGGATGGATTGTTAACTAAAGAAGAGCATGTTATGTTATTCTTGGGCATCGAGATGGCATTATCTGTGATTTATGACATGATAACATTATATTTTTGTACTTGCGAGATATATGAATTGAACTAGTTATTAGAGAATAACATTAATAATTCTTGTTACTATACCTGGGCAAGGATAGTCAAGATACTTACTGAGTACATGGGGTCAGTTGTACTCATACTATACTTCTGCACCTTGCGTGCAGATCTTGGAGCCAAGCAATTGTGGAAGACAAAGCCTTGCCTTGAAGAAGTACCTGTGTCCCAGGTTCAAGCTACCTCTTGTTCATGGTAGTTTAGGACTTCACATTTTGTTCATGTAAACTTCAAAGAGATATTGTATTTATTCTTCATATCAGCTTTGTAAATCTAAATCATAGTGGCTCATGACTTGTACCACCATCCCTTGGGAAGTTGTATAAAATTCAGTTATTTTGTTCTTGTTGTTATTGATCTTTCACTTGAGTTACCTTATCCTATGTTAGGCTTACCTAGCACTGGGGTTAGGTGCCATCACATAGATTTTGGGTCGTGACACGACCAGATTTGGTACTTTTGGCGATCAGATTAGTGTTTATATTGGGCAGTTCTTTTTATAAGCTCATTTCACTATTTTTAGAGTTAGGGAACTCGAATTAGGGCGGTTTTCACCCACTTGAATTGGGTAAGTATTCTTGACTCAGATCTGATTATTATTTATGATTTCATCCTTAATTTTAGCTTCTGATTGGTGAACCAAAGAGAGAGAAAATGGGATTTTTGGAAAAATATTTGTAAAGTGAATAATTGGGTTTTGAAAATCAATTCGGAGTCGAATTTCGATGAAACTTGTATGGTTGGACTCGTATTCCAATGGGTTGTCGGAGTTTGGTTGACTTTGAGTATTTGATTAAATACCCGACCTTTATAGTTTGGATTTGATTTCTAATACATTATTTGATATTTTTGAGTTGCTTTTAACTAGATTCGAGCCGTTCAGAGGTCGATTCGCGCGGGAAGGCATTCTTAGAGTATTGATTGGATTGTTTGAGGTAACTATCTTACCTAAACTTGATTTGAGACACTAGTTTTATAAGTTATTAATGACAGCTACGTGCTATGGGTGGCGCACATATGAGGGGTTGAGACCATATGCATGCACCAGGTATTATCCATGCTCGGGGCAGTACTTAGACTATGGTATAACTTGAATTGATTGCTAAGCCTCATGCTGTTATGTTTCTTTTATTTTTACCCCTTTGGGAGCTAATTGCATCATGTTAGAGGTTACATATAGGTTAATCCCTTTATTGAGCATGATAACTACTATTTTTGTGATGAAATTGCCTAATTTGAGCTATGGTAGTACACTTTACACATGCATACACCTTAACATGTCACTTATATCAGTCCATGAGTATGTAATTTGATATTCGTTATTCATGTCCATGTATTCTTGTATATATGCTTTCTGTGTAATATGGACTAGACTGGTAGCACGTGAGTTGTTCGTGCGGTGGCTATTATTGGCACGTGAGTTGTCCCTGTAGTTGTTATTATTGGCACGTGAGTTGTACGTGCGGCCCATGGGTTGTCCTTGTAGACTGCTGAACACAGGGGATGTCGTAAATGTGACGCAGATTTCGCATTTGCGAAGTCAATCCCCTCCGCAAAAGTGATCCCATGATCGCAATTGCGATTAACCCTACCTAGAGGACCCATCGCAAATGCGATCAAACAATTCGCAAAAGTAAACATTTCAGCCCATAGCCCACCTCGCATTTGCGAGACCTGCACCAGCAAATTAAAACTTTTTCAAACCACATCAGAACGCATCCGAAACTCATTTGAGCCCCCGGAGCTCCACACCAAAATCGACAAAAGTCTAAGAATATCAAAAGAACTCGCTCGCGAGCTCAAAACTCCAAAATAACATCCGAAATCAAACACCAAAACATATAGAATTCACAATAAAACACAAGAACCCCTAAAATCACGACCAAGCATCTGAGTCCTACCAAACCAACTCGGAATGAGATCAAACTTTGAAGACAAGTTCCAAATGGGAAAACGGACCTATTCTAAGTCCCCGAATTAAAACCCGAACTCGATAGATATAAAGTCAAACCATGGACAAACTTAGAAAATTTCTAAACTTTCAAATTGCCAACTTTCGTCAAAAATAGTAAATTCATCCTAGGAACATCCTCAATTTTGGGCACACGCCTAAGTCCAAAATCACTATACGAACCTATTAGGTCCATCCAAACACCGTTCTGGGATCATTTTCACAAAAGTCAAACTTCGATCTATGTTTCTAACTTAAACTTCCAACTAAGAACCAATTGTTCCAAATCAATCCAAAACTTCCGCAAAACGAAACCAACCGTCCCTACAAGTCATAAAACCACACACATATGGAAAGCTTCAAAAGGGGAAACGAGGCCCAAATGAACAAAATAACCAGTCGGATCATTACATCAGGTAGTGCTTAGACTACGATATACTTTGAATTGATTGCTAAGCCTCATGCTATTACGTTTCTTATATTTACACCCCTTTGTGATCTAATTGGATAATATTAGAGGTCACATATAGGTTAATCCTTTGATTAAACATGATAACTACTATTTTTGTGATGAAATTGCCTAATTTGAGCTATGGTAATATACTTCGCCCAGGTATACACCTTAGCATGTCACTTGTATCAGTCCATGAGTATGTAATTTAATATCCATTGTTCATGTACATATATTCTTGACTTATTTTGTGTGATATGGACTGGATTGATAGCATGTAAGTTTTCTGTGCGGTGGTTATGATTGGCATGTGAGTTGTTCATGCAGTTTTTATTATTGGCATGTGAGTTGCCTGTGCGGTGGTTATTATTGGCACGTGAGTTGTTCGTGTAGTTATTATTATTGGCACGTGAGTTGTCCGTGCAACACGTGAATTATCCTTGCAGCATGTGGATAAGGATCCATCCTCCTAGGATCACCCTCTCATGTTTCTCTCTTGATGGTATACACACAGGTTGTGAGAAACCGATGGGTTTCTGGTTGATGTGGATTTTGATAAAGTTGATCATTGGTTGGGCCTTGCATCTCTTCTTTATTTGTAAACTCCTTGGATGTATACATGATTTTTGTGCATATCTTCCCTATATTCTGCCTTAATTGATGAGATGAGACATTGTACATATCTTCTCTATACGTGAATCTGTGTGACTTGACTTGTTTAATCACACATATCTTCTCTATATGCACTTGTTGAAGGATTAATTGCTATTTCACGAATATTTTCTCTATATGCAATTGTGGGAGGATTATTCGATAGCTTACGCAAATCTTCTTTATATGCAAGTTTGATGATTTAATGATATTGGACGCATATCTTCTCTATATGCTGGATTGCTAACTGATTGAGGACTTAGCGCATTATCTCTTTGTGCACTGATGCGGTTTTTTTTTACCTGTGTTATATGATTAGATGGCTTTATTGTTGTGTACTTGTGAAATTCAGGAATTGAACAGGTTATCAACGAGTATCATTAATAATTCTTGCCACTATTACCTCACCGAGGTTAGTTATAATATTTATTGAGTACACGTGATCAGTTATACTCATACTACACTTTTGCACCTTGCGTGTAGATCTTGAAGCTGAGCTGTTATGGTTGAAGGAAGCTGGCAAATGATGTACTTTCTTTTTCGGATATAGCTACCACTTGTCCTAGGTAGCTTTGGATTCTTACTCTGGTTATGTATATTCCAAACAGATATTGTATTTATTTTTATACCTGCTTTGTAATCTATATCTTAGTGGCTCATGACTTGTACTACTAATCCTTAGGATATTGTATGGAAATTCAACTATTTCATTTATTGATTACTTATATTTTTATTAGAATTGTGTAACCGTTGTTGGCTTACCTAGTGGGCTGAGTTAGGTTCCATCAATTCACCACTAGGTGGATTTTGGGTTGTGACAACTTGGTATCAGAGCACTAGGTTCATAGGTTCAACGAGTCATGAGCAAGTGTCTAGTAGAGTCTTGCGGATCGGTATGTTTGACCTCTATACTTATCTTCGAGAGGCTACATGGCATCTAGGAAACTCCCCATGTTTCTTTCCTTATCGTGCAACTTCAGTTCAACTTGAAACTTATATCTTCAATTTCTTTCCATTCACTTGTATGTAACGTTGAGCACTCGGTATCAACTGTGCGCCGATGGCTTGTGATTTCGTGGATGAGGTGCAAGAAGTATTTTCTGTGTTATGGAGGTAGGCCAGGCTGGAGGACTTGAGGCCGGGTTCACACTGCAGCTTGGGCTCGGTAGTTTCAGTTGTGTGAGCATGTGCATTTGGACTTATATGTCTGGTAGTGCCCCTAGGAGTGGGATTTATGGCTCAGTGAGTTGCGAGATAACTATATGATGAGTATTATGTGACTGAGGACTATGCTTAGATAGTTTGGATGTGACGAGAAGAATTTTCCTGGGACATAAAGGACTATGGATGCTTGATTTCTATCTTGATGTGTTGCACAGTCTTGAATTATGAGTGTGTTGAGGGATCCTTCAATTTTTCATTTGTGGAATGAAGTAGATTCTTATGTCTTGTTGACGAGAACTTGGGAAGATTAAGTAATTACATAATGGTTGTGACCATGATAGGGTCATAGAGAGATTCCAGTTTGAGGCTAAGTAGGTGGGTTGCAACATGGTCTGAGGTTCTGTGATCCTTATGATGTTTCTACGAAGAGTTTTCTTTCTGCCCAGTAGGATGTATGTGCTACAATTTGAGTTTGAATCCTTTGAGGAAGTTTGCACGAATATCACAAGGATGAGTATGCACATGGCAGATGATTTGGATTATTTTATGGCTAGTGCTACATGGGCTTATGAAGGATTCAACTAGGATAACAGTACGAGATCATAGGAGTTATGGAGTAAGGGTATTGTAGGTTATCGGATGTTATGTTCTGTGGCTTTGAGCCAAGTGGGGGAGTCTGCTATGGTCATGTGTTACATTAGTTTTGGTCTGAGGCATACTTGTGGATCAGTTATGACTTGAAGGGGTTAACCTTGAGGATGATGTGGGGAAGGAAATTGCTAGATGCATTATGTACTACACTTTGTGGCCATATGGAAATCTTGGAATGATTCGGGTTTGTTGTTTGTGGTGGATGTAGTGTGCAGGGAGAAGGATTCACTTGGTTGCTTAAAGATGGGGTTACTTCTTTAGGTGTTGTGTGCTAATGGATCACAAGTCATTCAGCTCGTATTGGCATTGGAGATTAGAGTAGAGTGGATTACTCTCGAGAATGTTCTAATGAGTTCAAGATTTTTATGTGGTATTTGAGGGTTCCCCGGATTTGTATATGGCTAAGACTGGGATTGGCATTGGTGGTGCCGAGGCTTGTGGATATTTTATCATTATTGATTCTACATTTCAGTATTAGAGAGATTAAAGAAACAACTCCAAATTCACAGAAGGTCTCTTTAGAGTGGGCATCTCGATTATGGTATTATTGGACGCTTAAGAAGGGTTAAAGTGGCTTATGGGTCTCAGGATAACGTGGTTTATTATTGGAGTCGCTTGGTATTAGTTTTGATTGAGGTTCAAAGAGTACTAGAAAAGAGGAGTGTTACCTTGAGGACAAATTAGGAGGGATCTGAAGAAGTTAGGTCAGCTTAGCAGCGATTTGGGTTAGTATAGTAGCAGAAACGATCGGTTCCTTTGGGATGTTAGAGTTTTACAGGTGTATATGGTAGTACCTTTATGTTTGACAAGTTGTGTGACTTGGTTGACTTAGATAGATTCAGTTTTGATGACTTGGTTATGTGCTACTGGGTTATAAAGAGTTCGAGATAGTTTTAACTACTATTTGAGATAAATGTCTTCTATAGGTGTGGAAGGTTTATTGCATGTTGCGATGTTCTCTGGAATTGAGTTAAGTAGAGAGTTTCTGGATGATGGGGTGTTTATCCTACTTGTGATTCAGAGCTGATGATGAGATTTTCATGTTTTATATGATGGCATGATAGTTGCGGTGAATTGTGTGGGATTGAGATTTGCATGTATAGGGTTGCGGTTCAGTTCGAAGGGAAGGTCATGAGTTCTAGATGTCATGGACGGTTTCATATGTTTAGAAGAATGCCGGCATTATCTGGTATCACTTGAGAAGTGTGTGCATTTCATAAGATGCATTGTGTTTTGACTTGCGGATGCTTGACTAATATCACGATAACTGCCTGTTTGTTGGCTGCTGATGTTCAAATTTTGCTACGTGGTGCGGAAGATTCAGGGGAGTGTTTCTCGTGAAATGATTGTGTATGAGGGATGTGTCAGTCATTTGAACGGTGAAGTTGGGATCGGATATGAAGATCCTTGTATTCTTGGGATTTGGAGACTGGGAGTTCTCGCAGGCAGACTATTCCTTGATTGTGGACTGTGAAGATATGTCCAGTGTTAGGCAGCTGATGGTAAGTGTTATGGGTAGGTAACTATGGATTTTTGGAAGGTTATTTACCTATTTCGGGAGGATCAGAATTGACTTAGGGGCCCATCAGTAGGCATAGTGAGAATATGTATTCAATATTGAATCGGGTTTGCTTACTCTTGCACATCATTCCAGTGGGTGTGTTACTAGCGGAATGGATGTTATTCCTTCCTTGATTTGCTTCATATGTTACTTTCTTATGCTATGATGAGTTGTTAGGCCACGTGATTATTCGCACGTCTGTGGTGATCCTATTTTGACCTTGTGGCTGTATATATATATTGAGTCAGATGGCCCTTGAGATGTTGGCTTATATTGCACCATAGTTGTGCTTGCTTTTCTTGTAGTGCCTTATGTATCCATCTCCCCGTGGTTATTTTTATGCATTCTACGTGCTTGTTGTTGATGCATATGTGTTTGGTGCATACGAGCATTTTGGCTTCATGGGTATTTCCATGTGAATTGTGATGTTTGGATCGGGTTGCGCGCCTCAATAGTATGATGTCGGATCGGGTTGCATGCCGCAACATGATTATGTTTGGTTATGGTACCTTGTGTCAGTTTGTTTCATTTCTCCCTTGTGGGAGAGGTCATTTCATGGTGCTTTCGAGGTTGTATACGTTGAACATGTTGAATAGTTCTCTTATTTGGATCTCTTTCCATTATTGATCATGTTCGAGATGCTTCTTTTTGGTGTACGAATTGCATCGCATGCGGTACTTGGTGGAATTTGGTGTGCCTATTGGTTGAGCAGCTTGTACTGGGTGAGATAAGGTTATTGGGCCTAGGATTAGTGCATTCGGATTTGGATAAGGTATATTTGGATAAAAATATCATTATTCAGCTTAGATTTTGGCAGAGGTACTTTTCGGGCAAGAGAGTTTTAGGACTTATTATTTGGTGGGTGGTTAAGAGTTTTTACATGTTCCTTTTGTCATTAGCAGTGTTGCAAAGGTTTGGAACGAGGTTCTATTTGGTATGAGATGTACTACGGGCACGGGGTTTGGTAATGGGCAGCTATTGCGGTCAGAAGATATTGCCATGGACAGACGAGTGATGTGTTATGTTGTGTTGTTATATCTTGTGAATATATTTGTGATATGTTACAGCTAGTTGAGATTGATATAGTGTGTATATGCGATAATCGGATCTTAGAAGGAGTTCTGGGTTGAAATTTGCTTCTAAGGTTTATTGGTTAAGGTTAAAGAAAGAATCTTCAGTCGAGATTGTATTGATGGGCTTTTCTGGTTTGTGGTGATTTGGGATCACCAACTGGTAAGTGTATGATGAGCTTATGCAGCGATTTGATTAATTTGGAATGATTATTGGCACGTTCGAGGATGAATGTATGTTTAAGTGTGGGAGAATGTAATGACCTGACCGGTCGTTTTGAGTTCTACCATGTTGTTCTGTGATTCAAGACTTTGAGTAGCTTCATTTGATGTATTACGACTTTCGTTCGCGGTGGGTTTTACTTTCCGGAGTTCGGGATTGCTTTAGAAGAATAATTCTCAATTTGGAAGCTTTAAGTTGGAAGAATTAACCAAGATTTGACTTCTGTGTTAACGATCTCGGATTCGCGATTTGATGGTTTTAATAGGTTTGTATGGTGATTTTGGACTTAGGCATATATCCGGATTTGAATTTTGATATTCCTAGAAGATTTTGGCTCTATTTGTCGAAAATTGGCAATTTCAAGAATTAGAGAGTTCACAGGTTTGACCGTGAGTTGACTTTAATGGTATCGAATCCAGATTGTTGTTCCGGAACTTTAAATAGGTTTGTTTTATCAATTGAAACTTGTATGTACAGTTTGGTCGTAATCCGGAATGTCTAAGTATGATTTGGACGCGTTTGGGGAAGTTTGAAGTTTCGAAAGTTAAGAGAATGAATTTGATCTTCGATTATTGATTTTGAGGTTAATTTTAGTGTTTTGAGCCTTTGGATAAGTTTGGTTAACATATTTAGACTTGTAATAATGATTGGACGGGGTCCCGAGGAGCTCGGATGAGTTTAGATGGGTTTTTAAGATGTTTGGTGTTTTGGTATTATTTTGAGCATAAGCATGTAATGATCCAAAGGTCCATTTTTAGTTCTAGAGATCGGAATTCGATTTCGAGACTTCCAGGAGTTTGATAATGATTTATAGAAATGATTTGGATTGTTTGGTCTAATTACAGTAAGTCGGACTTGGTTTTTACTGCGAAGCATGAGTTAATTATTTAACGAGTGAAGCTGGTACTGCATTGAGCAAATGAGCTCGGCATTGAATTTTGACTAAACGACTAGGTTCGTCTTATTATTTGGGACACATAGAAACAAGAATCATCGAATTCCGAATTTGTATGAAGGAGTTGGAGTCTTTTTAGTGAAAAAAATGGCTAGTGCAAGCAAGTTTTGGTGCGCACTTTTAGCGACCATATTTGATACTTTTAGCAACGGGAATTGGGTTTTTACCGACCATATTAGTGTTTATATTGGACAGTTTTTTTATAAGCTCATTTCACCATTTTTGGAGCTAAGGAACTCGAATTGAGGCGTTTTAAGGCGATTTTCACCCACTTGGATTGGGTAAGTATTCTTGAGTCGGATTTGATTATTATTCATGATTCTATCCTTGATTTTAACTTTTGATTGGTGAATCTAAGAGAGAAAATTT
>MCJB01049651.1:30025-41918 GCA_002018475.1 Nicotiana obtusifolia
GCAAAACTTTTCTAAAGTGAATAATTGAGTTTTGAACATCGATTTAAAGTCGGATTTGGATGAAACTTGTATGGTTGGACTCATATTCGAGTGGACTGTCGAAATTTATGAGTTTTGTCAGGTTTCAAGGTGCTGGCCCAGGTTGGATTTTTGGTTGATCTTGAATATTTGATTAAAGATTCGACCTTTATCGTTTGGATTTGATTCCTATGGCATTATTTGATATTTTTGAGTTGCTTTTGGCTAGATTCGAGCCGTTCGGAGGTTGATTCGTGCGGGAAAGCATTCTTAGAGTATTGATTGGCTTGTTTGAAGTAAGTATCATACTTAAACTTGGTTGACGCACTAGTTTTTTACCTAAGTTATTAGGATAGCTACGTGCTATGGGTGGCGCACATGTGAGGGGTTGAGCCCATGTGTGTGCACCTAGGTATTATCCATGCACGGGTGTCACGACCGAAAATCTCACCTTCAGGATCGTGATGGCACCTACTCTCTAAGACTAGGTAAGTCAAACACATAATGATATCAACAAAATAAAACAACTTAATTATTAATTAAGAACTGGAAAATGTCATAACTTTACTGAAAAATGAATCCAATAGTCATACATCCCAAAATCCAGTAATACGGAGTCATAAGCTTTACAAGAGGTACATAATGAGTCTCAAAATACAGCACTGTTTGGGATACAATAAACAGTAATAGGAGAACAAGAGAAGGTGACTCCGAAGTTTGCGAGCGAAATGACAGGTATACCTTGAAGTCTCCACAGCAACTCGAATTCAGCTCGCTAATAAGCCCCCTTATCTTGCCGCATACGCATAAATTCAGCCACCCTTATGTCGCCGCATGCGCATCTCATTCACAACACAATAGTCAAACCCCACCTCACACACACATATGCCACAACATCGCCAAACAACAATACCGAAGTCACAACAATACATAGCACACGGATCAACAACAATGTGTATAAAAATTACAACAATAACACAAGGTACGAGGAGTGAATCAACAATAACACGTGCCTAACAAACAACTCTAAATCAAGGCATATTAATAGCCTAAGTCTAATCCGGTCAATTACTATACTTACACCCGTGTACTCACTTGTCACCTCATGTACCCTTCGTTCTACATAGTACAAATAATGAAAGTAGACCAAATCCTAAGGGGTAATTCTTCCACACAAAGTTAGGCACGATACTTATCTCAATTAGGCATTTTCAATACTCTAAAAATGCTTTTCCTTTAAAATTCACCTCCACTAGGCTCAAATCTAGCAAAAAATAACTTAATAATATCAAACAATGCAAGAGAAATTAATTTTAATTAATAAAGTTATGATTATTGCACAATTCTCCAAAAGTCAATAAAGGTCAACCCCGGGGCCGCCGGATCAAAACCCGAGTCAAAGGGTAGATCTCGACTAACCATAACTCCATGAGTCCGTATATGTGTTTGATTTTCAAATCCAAGTCCAAATCGACTCTCAAATCTCAATTTTCATTTTCTTAAAAACATAATCAAAATCCCCAAAAGTTCTCTTCAAATCTAATGATTTAAATGTAAAAATCCGTAAACAATCATTATATATAATCAAAATTGAGTCAAAATTACTTACCCAATAGTTTTATATGAAATTCTCCTCCTAAAATCGCCTCCCACCGAGTTTAGGGCTCCAAACACCGTTTTAGAGTCATTTTCAGAAAAGTCAAACCTCGGTCAACATTTCCAACTTAAGCTTCCAACTAAGAACCAATTGTTCCAAATCAATCCAAAACCTCCCCAAAACGAAACCAACTGTCCCCGCAAGTCATAAAACCACAAACACATACGGGAAGCTTCAAAAGGGGAAACGTGGTTCAAATACATAAAACAATTGGTCAGGTCATTACATTCTCCCCCTCTTAAACAAACGTTCGTCTTCGAACGAGTGTAGAGACATACCTGAAGTGCCAAGAAGGTGAGGACAACGGCTATGCATGTCATGCTCGGTCTCCCAGGTCGCTTCTTTGACCGTTTGACCTCTCCATTGGACCTTCAATGATGCAGTTGGTGCACATAACTCGCTCTCGAGAATATTTTTAAAAAACTTTCACGAGTGGTTTTCTCCAAAATATGCATAAGGACGATCAATATTACAATTTACCAACATTTAAACTCTCATAATTCAAACATGCCATGTTTCTCAAATTAAAAATAAAAGTAAAATAAAATAAAAATAAAATAAAAGTTCAAACTTGAAACCAAGCAATATTTAAAGTTACAACTACACCGTTAGCTCCCAGCAACGGTGCCAAAATAAGATCACGCCCCACTCTACACCTAAAAAGGATAAGCAGTCACTGCAAATATAATCCAGTCTAAGAGTCTAGAGTCGAATCCCACAGAGAACTAAGATTTAACTGCAACTATTTACTATCACTAAGAAGACAAGCTCAAACAATTCCTAAGTTATAAATATTAGGATTCTTATGTTTAAGTAACTAACTAGCTAGTTAACTAATAAAATTAGCAAATTAACAACTAGGGATACTAAGGGTCGGAGACAAGATTAAGGAAGCCTAGAGTTATGATTTTCCCAAATGTCGGAATCTTTCCCGCTACATCTCCTATAATTTTGCTTAACTATTCTCTACTGATCGTGATCACTTCATGTGTCGTAATTCTCTTCTGAGCAACTACACCAATTTACTAAATATATTCTCCCGAACTACGCTAGTTGGCTTTATCTTACTGCTCACTATAACCATGTCAAGGCTTTCTTATTCCTAAACCCACCTTTAAACCTGTTGTATTGATTCCTCACATACGTTAGGAATGACGTTGTTTAACAACCACTTAAATATGTATTCTTTTCCAAGCAATACATAATAAATAGGCACAGTCAATCAATAGTGTCACGACCCAAAATACCACTAATGTCGTGATGTCACCTAATCCAACCCGCTAGATAAGACAAACAACATAAGATACAACTGTAATGAGAAATCATCACTATTATAAATAAAAACTGCAAAAGAATACAGTACAACTACCCCAAGGACTGGTAGTATAAGTCATGAGCCACTGTGATTTAGATTTACAAAGCTGGTAAAAGAAATAAATACAATATCTGTTTGAAGGTTAAACAGAAATGAGGTCCTAGTCTACCATGAATAAATGGTAGCTTAAATCAGAAACACCGGTGCGTCTTCTATGCAAAGCTCTATCATCCACAACTACTCAACTCCAAAATCTGCACGCAAGGTGTAGAAGTGTAGTATGAGTACAACCGACCCCATGTGCTCGATAGTATCTTGACTAACCTTAGAGAAGTAGTGACGAGGTTTTTAAGTCGAAAGATACTCACTAGTCAAATAACCTGTGCAATATATGAAAGACTGACAACAGTAAGTACAGTAAAAAACAATAACTATAATCTCATCAGAACAAGTGATAACAATTTAATACTAGTAAAGGCTAAGCTTCAACAACAAGTTATTAAATAGAATTGCACATATATGGCACCTCAGACCCACATTATAAATCACCCTCGCACGACAAAGACCTCGTGCCAAAACAAATGTCACACCCGCACGGCAAGGACCTCGTGCCACAATATAAATCACACTTGCACGGAAAAAACCTCGTTCCACATTATAAATCACACTTGCACGGCAAAAGCCTCGTGACGCATAAATATTCGATTGTGTATCAATTGCCACATAACACGTTCAATAGAACTTTTCAAGAATCAAATATATTAATACGTGACCTTGCTGCTCGCGCTAAAGCAATTGTAGCAACTAGGTGAAGAATTTCGACCCACTTTTCATTTCAGTGTAGGAATTTTGATGATCTATAAACTGTCCCTAACGAGCGATCGACTCATGTTTGAGCATGATGAATCACTTTGTGCTGACCTGATGCCAAGCGTTCCACTGGGCCCCTAACAGGATAGGTGAGGAATCACTCTGATTATCTTTTTTTGGGCTACAACTTTGCCGCGCCGACTAGCATCCCTTTCCACTGTGTATTTTTCGAACAAAAAAGACAACTATAGGATTGGATTCACTCTTCAAGAAACTAATCATCCCATACCTTCTGCCTGTCTAATATGTGTGGAACCTGGTCTTTTTTGGTTCTAGCCTCTCCCTCGAATACATAAGGTAGGTAGGATTGGGTGTGAAATGGTTCCCTCTTACCAATAAACTTTCCCCGGCCTTCGATTAACCTTACTCATAAATCGTCTTACGATCGGGATAACTACCTAACTAAAGAAAAATAGTATTCTTTCTAAGAGTAGGCGTGGAGAGCTTTTTGCAAGGAAACTTGCAAGTACAGTTTGGGAGATCTAATTAGACGTTGAAAATTTATTAGTGCCTGATACAGGAAGGGTTTCTTGTTCCATGAGTGGATTCTCAATTTTTTTAATGAATCCCAACTATTACAATTTTCTATTGACAACTTTCTCACCTCATCAATCCGATATGCTACTAACAATTCAACAAAATACGAGATAACAACTCCATGTAGGTAAATCCATCACGGCCACCAAAGCATCAAGTAATAACAGAGGCATACATTAGCATGTTAGAAACCACGCAACAAATCATGTAAGAATGCATGACACACATAAAGAAGTCATACGTACCAACAAGAATGCCCCCCTTGTACCACCATACAAATATAATCAACAAAATCATCCCCATGCTATCACATAACATCCCGACAATGCCACCCTTATTTCACCGCGTGTGCTAAAATAAAATAATTTCCCGCCTTGCTCGCAACACACGTATTAATAAATCATCCCACCTTGTCTCGCCACATGTGTAAACCCGATATAGCTCGCCTTATCTCGCAACATGTGCAATATCAACAACGATGATAGCACGGGAGAAACCTCGTGCCAACACCCGATAATCCGCCCAACATGTTCACATGTGCCATAATCACAACAATGCAATTTAACACATCACCCTCAAGAAGCATACCTTCATAACTCATCAATAAAGTGCACAAGGATATAATAAATAAAAGTGCGGATGGGGTTCAACATATAAAACACGATTACAACAATCAAATTTAGCAACCAAGTTCAAGTAGTCTACAAACTCAAGTAGGCCAATTTAAGAAAATACAATCCTAAAACATGATTACTAACATGGAACATAAACTCAAGTAGTCATCCTAAGTGAATACACGTAGACCAGAGACCACTCAATCAAAACAAAGCGATAGAAGTAACCTCGGGTCAAATTTGTTCATAATTCACACATATAATCATGTACACAGTCGTCAACTCGTGTACACATCATCCGCACATATCACAGATAAGCAATAAAGCCAAATCCTAAGGGTTAGTTCCCCCACACAATGCTAGGCAAGATACTTACATCAGAAGCCCTCAATCAATATTCTAAAATGCTTTTCCTTTAAAATGCACCTTTGTTTAGCCTAAATATAGCCAAAAAAGACTAAATACCATCAAACAATGCAAGAGAATTCAATTTCAATTAATAAAGTTAAGATCTTTACACATTTCTCAAAAAGTCAACAAAAGTCAACCCTAGGCCCGCCCAGCCAAAACCCGAGTCGAAGGGTAGATCTCGACTGCCCATAATCCCACGAGTCCATATATGTACTTGGTATTCAAATCCGAGTCCAATTCGACTCCCAAACCTCAAATTTTCATTTTTTACAATATACTAGTCAAACTTCCCCAAAATTTCTCTTCAAAACTCATAATTTATATGTTAAACTCCATAAAGAATCATGTTATATAATCAAGATTGAATCAAATCACTTACCCAATAGTTTGGTATGAAAATCTCCTCCTAAAATTGCCTCCCACCGAGTCTAGGGTTCAAAATGTGACAAAAAGAGACTAAGTCCTGAAACCCTAACCTTTTGTTCAGGTGCAGATGTTGCAAATGCGACCTGGAGTTCGCAAAATGCGAACGCTTGCAAATGCGAAAAAGGCATCACAAAGCGATGCCTGAGCAGCACTGAGAATGTTGCAAAATAGACAAACTCTTCGCAAATGCGAACAAGGGCTCCTTCACAAATACGGTCACTCTTGCCCAGATGCCCATCACAAATGCGATCAAGGAGTTTGCAAAAGAGAACTTTCCAATCCCCAGCCCACCTCGCAAAAGAGATTCCTACCTCGCAAAAGCAAGGTCCGCAAATGCGAACAAGATCTCGCATTTGTCAGACCTACAGCATCAGCCCAACACCAGCAAAATTGAACCCTACTCAAACCACTCCAAAGCGCATGCGAAACTCAGCCGAGGCGCCGGGCTCCACACCAAACATCCACATAAGTCTAAAAGCATCATAAAAACTCGCTCATGAACTCAAAGAACCAAAATAACATCTGAAACCATGAATTGGACACCAAAACACATGAAAATTACAATGAAACTCAAGAATCGCTAAAATCACAACCAAGCGTTCGATTCCTATCAAACCAACTCGGTATAACACCAAACTTTATACACAAGTCACAAATGACAAAATGGACCTATTACAAGTCTCGAAACCAAAATTCGAACCCGATATCCATAAAGTCAAACCACGGTCAAACTTAAAGAATTTCTAAATTTCCAAATTGCCAACCTTCGGCAAAAAGAGAAAAATCAACCTTCCGAATCCAATTCCGGACATATGCCTAAGTCCTAAATCACCATACAACATATTGAAACCACCAAAATACCGTTTCGATGTAGTTTTCAAAAAAAGTCAAACCTCGATCAACATTTCCTACTTAAGCTTCCAAACTAAGAATCAATTGTTCCAAATTAATCCAAAACCTCCTTGAAATGAAACCAACCATTCATGCAAGTCATAAAACCACAAATACACATACGAGAAGTTTTAATAGAGGAAACAGGGCTCAAATATACAAAATAATCGATCGGGTCATTACATTCTCCCCCTCTTAAATAAGTGTTCGTCCTCGAACGTACCAAGAGTCGCACTATAGCCCTCAAATCACTGCATATATTCACCATACACATACCCACGGGCGATCCCACGTCACATAAGCCCATAGCAGCATCTCCGACCATAATAACTGCCCATTACCAAACTCGGTACTAGTAAATAACCTCATATCAACTAGAACCTTGTTCCAAACCTTCCCAACACTCTAATGATGTAAGAAACATGTCGAAACTCATAACCACTAACCCCACCAACAAGTCATGGAGTTCTCTCACCCTACAAGAACCAACGCCATGCTCTAAACCGATCAATGACATTAGTATCTAGACATACCATATCCAAGTCCAATCGCACTAATTCCAGTTCCAATGATCTCATCTCATCCAGTACAAGCTATTCGACCGTTAAGCCACACCAATCACCACCTAGTCACATACGTCTCAATTTGTTCCCATCAAGCACAACTCGAATATAACTGAAGATGGAAAGAGAAACACATGAGAGAACTATCCAACAAGTCCAATATGTACACCTCCCCATTGGTACCATACTATGAACCCATCCCATAAGGGAGAAGCAAAACACACAAAATAATCACAAAGATCTCATCCTAACATAACCTGACCGCGACATACGGCCCGATACAAACATACCGATCCAAATGAACACACGAGGATCCCTTCTTCAACTCGGAATCACAAGTAGAATAAACATCCCATCAACCGAAAACCTTTCACTAACTCAATCCCATAGAACAAATCCACAACATGCAACAGACTCTCCATGCCTGTAGAGCACCTCAATCACAAATCGTGGTCAACCCATCCCAAACTCACATCCAAAATCCACCATATTACGTACAGAAGGTCAACCCAGCCTCAATAGTGACCCAGCAAGAATGATAGACACGGTCTACCATAATAAAATCCTGAATGGGAGTAGACACATAAACAAGGGTACTCATGAATCACGAGTCATAACCAAACATGAAGCAGAACAGGACGACACACATAAATAAGTAGGACCCTGATCAAATAAAGCTGATGCATCTCTATGACAAATTGGAACAATACCTGTAATAACATCATTTGGTGCGGTGACCTCAGTCCTACTAGGGAAAGCATAACAACGGCCCTAGCCTCTGCCTCTAGGACACCCTCTACCCACATGTCCCCCATCTCTAGCCGACTGTGTAGGTGTAGTAGCAACTAGAACGAAAACCATAGCTTGAGTACTCTACTGAGGTATACCCGTCCGGAGTCTGGGACAATCCCTTACCATGTGACTGATATCCCAACACTCAAAGCAATTTCTCCGCTGATGTGGCAGTGAAAGCTGTCCGGAACGAGTGCTCTAGACCCATGGATAACTGGAGCACCACATGAAACCTGAAGTGCAGACTAAACTGGCTGACCAACAAAACCTCTACCATGACGAGCCCTGCCCCCAAAATAGAGACCAGCCAGACCCTCCAGGCCCACGAGGCTTCTTAGCCTCCCTATCCTCCCTCTCTAGACCGCGGATACGCTCTAATCTCCTAACGATCTCCACCATTTGATAGAATGAAGTATCAGTCTCCAACTCTCGTGCCATCGTAAATTTGAGGCCATAACCGAGTCCCTCAATAAATCTACGGACCCTTTTTCTAACAGTGGAAACCTAAGAAGGTACATGACGAGACAACTCAGCAAACCTCATAACATACTCGGACATAGTCATAGTCCCCTGGCGTAACTGCTCGAACTCATTGCGCAACGAATCCCTGAAGGTCTGTGGAACAAACTCCCTTAAAAATAGATCAGTGAACTGGGCCCAAGTAAGTGGTGCTGGCCAACTGGCCTACTTTCTTCATACTCGGGTGCCTGCCCTCTAATCGGAGCTACTGGTGGCTCCTCAGCGGCTTCTCTGGCAAGTGCTCTAGCTATAGCACATGCCCTTCCTCGGTCTCTACCTCTGCCTCGACCCCTAGAAACACTGGCCCTGAGGGCTGCATCATCAGTAACTGCAGCTCGTGTCTTCACCATCTGTGAGGGAATAGAAAGACAATGGCTCAAACTCCGAAATCAAAAAATCTGCACAATAGGAATGAAAGAAGTGGAATTTCCTAATAGTTCCATAGCCTCTCGAAGATAAGTACAGACGTCTCCGTATCAGTCTGCAAGACTCTACTAAACTTGCTTATGACTCATAGAACATATGAACCTAGAGCTCTAATACAAACTTGTCATGACCCAAAATCCCACCTTAAGGATCATGATGGCACCTAGTCTCTAAGACTAGGCAAGCATATCACATAACGAGATCAACAGAGAAATACCAACTTAAAGATTAAATAAAAGATGAAGAATTGCCATATCAAAACTAAAAGCAAATACGATAGTCATAAATCCCAAAACCCGATAATACAGAGTCATAAGTACTACAGAGAGTACACAAAAAATCTCAAAATACAACATTATTTTAAAATTACATAAACAGTAGTAAGGAAAACAATAGAAGGTGACTTCAACGTCTGCAAGCGGAATAGCAGGTATATCTTGAAGTCTCCACAGCAACTTGGAATCAGCTCATTAATGACCAGCACGCTCTGCAGTACCTGGTTCTACACAAAATGTGCAGAAGCGTAGCATGAGTACAGAAAGTCGGTACCCAGTAAGCATCGAGACTAACCTCGGTGGAGTAGAGACGAGGTTCAAGTCAAGACACTCATTAGTCAAATAACCTGTGCATAATATCGAAGACCAGCGACAAGAAAAATAACAGAAGGCAATAACTGTAATCTCATCAGTACAAGTGATAACAATTTAGAACAAATAAAAGTCCAATTTCGACAATAAGTCATAAATAGAATCACACACATATGGCACCTTGTGCCCGCATTATCAATCATCCTCACACGGCAAAAACCTCGTGCCACAATAAAAGTCACACTCGTATAGAAAACACCTCGTGCCACAATGTAAGTCACACTCGTACGGCAATGACCTCGTGCCTCAACATAAGTCACACTCTCACGGCAAGGTCCTCGTGCCATAATATAAGTCACACTCGCATGGCAAAGACCCCGTGCCAACACGTATATCGTACCAATGTCAGTTACCAATAACATGTTCAAGAGGAATTTATCAAGAATCAAATAAAGTAATGCATGATAACAACTTTATTTTTACTTCAATCTGTTATGTTACCAACAACTTAACAGAATATGAGATAACAACTCCACGTAGGTAAATTCATCTTGGCAACCAAATCATCAAGTAAAGAGAGAGACACAGATTAACTCATTGGAAACAACGTGAAAAATCACGTAAAATGCATGACACACACAAAGAAGTCATACGCACAACCAAGCATACCCCTTTTTTACCACCACACAAACATCATCAATATAATGCCCCTAGGCCATCACATATCATCCCCACATAGCCACCTTTATCTCACCATGTATGCAACAGTAAAGTAAATGTCTGCCTTGTCTCTCCACATGCATATTAAAAAATCATCCTACTTTGTCTAGCCACATGCGCAAACCAGATATATATAGCCCGCCTTGTCTCACCGCATGTGCAATAATAATAATAATAATAATAATAATAATAATAATAATAATCCTAGGCTCTGATACCAAGTTGACAATTATAGTATTCAACATAGATATTCTTATCGAACATGGATATCGGAGAATCTAGTATTAAAAATACTAGACTTGAAGAGGTAGATGTACCCCTAAATCTTGATTTATTAAATAAATGGACTATTCCTCAAGTCCCAATTAATAAGATTTATGATTATGGATTTTTTGATAAATTCTCTTCTAAACAGTTGATAAAAACAACTGAACAATCTCTTGCTTTAAATTCTTCTGAGCAAACTGTGCGTTTATTAAATGAACGTGATATTATGCTTTATAGAAAAAAGTATTGTTTTATGCATATTGGCATGGTGCAAATTGCTTTTAAGCCATTAACTCTTAAAGGGTTACCTGAATCATTTATGGCTGCATTAAGAGATGCGAGAAATCTGAATTTTAGAGCATCTCTGATGGGTTCAATTGAATCTACGGTGGCTTATGGTCCCGTATATTTCAATACTCAACCCAATTTGCAATTATCTTTATCTGACATCAATATTTTGGATGCTTTAACTTTAAATGTTAAGACGTATGGTTATAATTATGCTCCTGGATCTGAACTTATATGTTTATCTTATAGAATTTATTATAAGTTCTTATCTACTTTAACTCCTCGATATAAATTGACTGATACGTCAAATGAGACTATGGTTTTTGAAACCAATTTTTCTAAATCTTCTCGAGATTTTATCTGAAATCCAGTAATCTCTGGAGGCCTATATATTGAAGGAGGTAATTTGGTAGAAGTGGAAGGCTCATCATGAGTAATTTGAGCCGAATGAATAACTAAATATTTATCAGATGAAGAAGGAGCACTCAGCTTTTTCACCAAATCAATCAAACAATCAAGTTTGGAGTCAAGAGAACTAATATGTTCTCCCAAAACTTTAACATATAAAGATAAATAATTATTTTGAGAAATCAAATTATTAATTTCTTTAATACCATTACCAGCAACATCATCTTCAATAAATTTTTGAAAAGCATTGAAAGTAAGGCCTGTATTATTAGGCAATACAAATGGAGTTTGTGGTGGATAAATACGTTTCACCTGTTTTCCAGAACTATCAATATAAGTTCTTTCAAGCACTTTGATATACATAGGCATGTAAGTGGTTATACACCAAGGAACAAAATAAATAATTTGATTATGCAAAGCACAGAATTCATAAAATTCTTGAGAAATACTTCTTTTATCATTAGTATTATAAAACTCAATATACCAGTTTTTAAAACTTTTCCATTTATCACTGCAAAATTCAAAAAGAATATGTTTCCTTGCCGGTGATTCCGGACTAAAATCTATTTGGAACTTAATCATCA
>MCJB01049652.1:8514-27613 GCA_002018475.1 Nicotiana obtusifolia
TCCCCCCCCCCCCCCCCTCCGTACTTTCAATTGGTATCAGAGCTAGTCTCACACTTTTTCTTAAAAACTTGTGAGAAAGATTATGGAAAATCAAGTAACTGTTGGAGCACTCTATCAAGAAGGAACGTCGCAAGTCAGGCCATTATATTTCAATGGACAACACTTTTCTCACTAGAAAGTGCGAATGGAAATATATGCAAAGTCTTATGATGTCAAAGTATGGTGCGTTATCAAAAAGGGTAACTATCCACTACCAGCAGCAGCTTAACCACCCGCTGATCCAGAAGATATAGATGAATACACAGACGAGCAAATAGCAGTTTTTTAGGTCAATGCTAAGGCATAAAATTTACTCGATAATGCTATAAGTGGATAGGAGTATGAGAAAATCTCAAGTTGTGATACAACCAAAGAAATGTTGGACAAACTGGAAATTACTTATGAAGGAACCAGCAAAGCGAAAGAAACTCACATAAACATGTTGGTTCATGACTATGAACTCTTTCAGATGAAAGAAGGAGAATCCATTGAGGAAATGTTTGCAAGGATCAGCAAAATCATTAGCGATCTAAAAGCCTTTGGTAAACCCTCCTACTCAAGTGGTGATCAAGTTCGAAAAATTCTAAGGAGTCTACCTACCACTTGGCAGACTAAAGTAGTTGCACTCAAATCTCAAGATCTAAACAAACTTTCATATGATGAACTACAATGAGATCTTATAGCATTCGAGAAAACACATCTCAAGAAAACAAACCAGGAAGAAAAGAAGAAAACAATTGCTTTCAAAGCTACAACTGAAAGACCTGAAAATGATATTGATGACGACCCAGATGCTCTTGAAGAAGAGATTGACATGGTATCAAGAAAAACGGATGGTTTAGTGAGAAGATATAAAAACACAAGAAGGGGAAGGATGTCACCCAGGCGAACCAGGCAATACAATGAACAAGACAAGAATGATGGAAAATGTTATGAGTGTGGAAGGTATGGGCATGTTCAAGCTGAATACCCAGATCTTAAAAGAAAGGTCTCCAGAGGATTCAATAAACACAAATCTTTCGGAAGTTGGAGTGGTGAAGACAGTTCAAAACACGAAGAAATAGCAAACTCGTGCTTCATGACCATTTTGGAAAACGACATGAACAGATACTTGGGCTGCTGGATCGATGAACATGCATTAGACGATGAATGCAAAGAAGATACTAAAAATTATTTCATGGCATGAGGTAAAACAAGCGAGATAAGATCTTATAACTGTGATAGATGTAATGAATTGTAGGCTATTCTTGACCTTACTCTAAAAGAGTCTCAAAAAATGATGAATGAACTAAGGAGACTCAATAGGGAAAAGAAAGACTAGGAACTTAAGTTTGAAGTCAGTGAAATTGAAAGAGATATACTTCAAGATGAAGTTCAAGAATTACAAATGCAACTTAATGGCATGCGCAAGTCCACCAGTCACAGTTCTGTCAAGTCCAACCAGGGAACTTACAAGTCAACTGGAAAAGGACTGGTTAGAATTGAGTCCATAGGTACTAACACAAGTGATAGATCAAAAAATGGATCATCCCCTATGTGTCATTACTGTAATGAAATTGGACACAAATATTTTTTTTCAATTTCGTAAATCTAATGTTACAGGATGGATTTGGAAACTCAAAAACAATCATGATCTTAGTAGAACTAACCAAAAAGGACCCAATCAAGCTTGGGTACCTAAAGGAAAATGATAATTCTATTTTGCAGGAACACCACAAAAGAGCCGCAAAGGAAAATGGTACTTAGACAGTACGTGTTCCAGTCACATGACAAGTGACAAAAACCTGTTCAAAGAAGTTACTAAGATAGATGGAGGAAGTTTCAAACTTGGTAATGATTCAAGAGGAAAGATAATTGGCACTAGCACAGTTCCATTCAATAACAACTGTGATATTACTGAAGTATATCTTGTAGATGGACTCAACTATAATCTCCTGAGTATAAGTAAGCTATGTGATTCAAGGTACGGAGTTAAATTCAAGAAAACAGGATGCGCTATTGAAGATGAGCCAGGTAAAATAATACTCCCAGGAAAAAGGTATGGAAATGTTTACATTCTTGATGGCATTGAAAACCTAGATAGTCACATCTGCTTAGCATCTATATCTGATGATTCATGGTAGTGGCATGAGAAACTTGGTCATTCAAGCATGTATCTAATTGAGAAACTCTCCAAGCATGATTTATTTATTGGTCTTCCTAAACTTAATTTTTCTAGAAATCAAGTATGTGATGCATGTCAGATTGGTAAACAAACCAGAAACTACTTCAAAAGCAAAGACATTGTGTCTACCACCAAGCCTTTACAATTGCTTCATATAGATTTATTTGGAACCACCCGAACTACTAGCATTGGAGGAAAACAATATGCTTTTGTTATTGTTGATGTTACTCACGTGTTACATGGGTGATTTTCTTATCTCATAAGGATGAAGCTTTGAAATACTTTGAGATTTACTGTAACAGAGTTGAAAGAGAAAAAGGGTACCTTATTACAACCATCCAAAGTGATCATGGAAGAGAATTTGAAAGCAGAGCATTTGAAGATTTCTGCAATGATCAAGGATATACTCACAACTTTTCAGCTTCAAGATCACCTCAACAGAATGGAGTAGTTGAGCAAAAAAATCGAACTCTACAAGATATGGCCAAAACAATGATATTGGAACATTCCCTGCCAACTCATTTTTTGGGCAGAAACAGTAAGCACAGCCTGCCACATTCTCAGCAGATGTCTTATAAGACCTATCTTGAAGAAAACTCCATAAGAATTATGGAAAGATAAACGGCCCAACATAGGCTATTTTCATCCTTTTGTTAGCAAGTGTTTTATCCACAACAATGGTAAGGACGATTTTGGAAAATTTGATCCAAGAAGTGATGAAGGTATTTTTCTGCGTTATTCCATAAATACTTTATAATAAACGTACTTTATCTGAGAAGAATCGGTATGTCATATTTGATGAAAATAACACTACGGCCGAGAAATGAATTATTGTAGGTGATGAAGATATCAGCTAAGAAACATCACAAACAAGCAAATCACAAAAGTCGACTGATAATACAGACGCTCTCATCGAGTCGACTAATGATCCTGTCAATAATCAACCAGAATCACAGAAGGAGTCAACTACTCATACGATTGCAATACGTCCAAATGAGTGGAGAAGTGAACTAGAATATCCTCAGAAGTTTATCATAGGAAATCCATGTGAAAGAATGAAAACCAGGGGAGCTCTCAAGAAAAAGAAAAATGTAGCACTCATCTCTCAGATCGAACCAAAGAAGGTTAAGAAAGCCTTAAAAGGTTCCAGCTGGGTACAAGCAATGCAAGAGGAACTTGATCAATTTGATAAAATTCAAGTGTGGGAACTGCTACTTAAGCCTGCAAATGCTACTGTAGTTGGAACCAAATAGGTTTTGAGAGATAAGATAAATGAACATGGAAAGGTTGTGAGAAACAAAGCCAGATTAGTAGCCCAAGGCTACTCACGGCAGGAAAGAGTCGACTACGATGAAACCTTTGCACCAGTAGCTCGACTAGAGTCTATATGGATTCTTCTTACATATGCATCCTTCAAACGATTTAGACTTTTCCAAATGGATGTCAAAAGCGCCTTTTTAAATGGCTTTATTGATAAGGAGGTATATGTAAAACAACCTTCTGGTTTTGAAGACTCAAAATTTCCTTACCACGTGTATAGGTTGACTAAAGCTTTGTATGGACTCAAACAAGCTCCACGAGCCTGGTACCAAAGGCTTAGCTCATTTCTACTTGACCATGGCTTTACAAGAGGTAAAGTAGACACTACATTAGTTATCAAAAGATCATCAGGAGGTAATCTTATTATTCAGGTCTATATTGATGATATTATCTTTGGAAGTGCTAACCCTCTTTAGTGCAAGGAATTTGCTAGTCTTATGCAAAGTGAGTTTGAAATGAGCATGATGGGAGAGTTTATGTTTTTCCTTGGACTTAAAATTCAACAATCTGAAGAAGGAACCTTTGTGTATCAGACGAAATATACAAAGGAATTTATTCAAAAGTTTGGCATGAGCAGTGCTAAAGCAATTCGTACGCCAATGAGCCCGTCAACAAGTCTCGACAAGGACGAAAAAGAAAATACAGTTGATGAAACTAAATATCGTGGAATGATTGGATCTTTGCTTTATTTGACCGCTAGTCGACCAGATATTTGTTCAGTGTGTGTAAATGTGCCAGGTTTTAGTCAGCTCCTAAGGAATCGCATCTAACTGCAGTAAAGAGAATAATTTGTTATCTTATCGAAACTATATCATATGGACTATGGTACCCATATTCTAACAATTTTAAGCTTGAAGGTTTTTTAGATGCTGATCTTGCAGGTGATAAGGAAGACAGAGCACCTGCGGAACATGTCAGTTACTAGAAAAGACATTAATATCATGGAACAGTAAGAAACAAGGCTCAGTTGCATTATCCACAACTGAGACAGAATATATTTCCATTAGGCAATGCTGTGCATAGTTACTATGGATGTCTCATCAACTGGGTGACTATGAACTATTTTTTAAACCTATTCAAATATTTTGTGATAACTTTAGTGCTATATGTCTCTCAAAGAATCTTGTGCATCATTCTAGGGCTAAGCATATAGATATTAAACATCATTTCATTAGAGATCATGTCATTAAGGGAGATATAGAATTATCATTTGTTGGCACCACTGATCAATTAGCAGACATTTTTACAAAGCCTTTACTTGAAGATAGATTTTGCTCCTTAAGAGAATTATTTGGCATTATTTCGCTTGATCATAAAAATTAGAACCTGTGTGTTAATTTTAATTCTTGTGTGTCTAATATTTTCAGTTTTATTTTCTCTGTAAGTACGCATTAATTAAGCACCTCTGATTTCCCTATCTTTTCCCATCAGTCGCAGCTTTCAAGAAAGAAAAATCAATCATCATGACCCTTCACTGACACCTTTTCCTTTCTTGTAATCAACTGTCAAAATCCTTTCTTTTTAATCCTCTGAACCATCCTTCCTTGTCTTTATTGTTCTTATCACTCAGAAACCCTTCTTCAACATTCTCCAATGGCTAAACACTCCAAGAATCCTTCTGCCTCCGCTAGCAAAAGTACTCGTTCTAAGGGAAAAGACCTCTTCTCAGCCTCTAAAACAAGTATACCTAAGGTCTAACCACTCAGAAGGGTTTTCCTCTTCTCAGGAAGAACCATCTGACCACTCTCACCGAATAGGAGAAAAAGCTCTTGGCAAAAGGCCCATGGAAGATCCCCTTGAATCTTTTACCCTCAAGAAGTGCAAAGTAGACCTCTCGAGTTCTCTAGATTCCGACCTTAATTTCTGGGATACCCCAAATAGGGATTTCTTTATTGCTCTCAAAGACAAGCCCATTGCTCACGGCAGAGTAATCGATCTTGATGACATAGAGGCCCTCGATTGTAAGGTAAAGGATTTGTTTGTTTTTCAAGGATGGTCTAAATTCCTCTCTGTACCCTCTACCAAAGTTTATGAACCTTTAGTAAGAATGTTCTATGCCAATCTTCATTCTAGAAAACCTGATAAGTAAGAATCCTTAGTTATAGAAAAATGCATTGTCCTTGATTGTGCCATGTTTGACTCAATTTTTCAATGTAAGTGCTATGGTTTTCCCATGCTTTTCAAAAATACTTGGCTTGATGACTTTGAAATTTCTTTTGATCAAGTGAAACGTAGTGTCCATCTGATTTCTTTCCTAAACAGTTAGGTCCTAGTGATGTTAGTTTCGAAACCCGAGTTCTGGCCTACATTACTGTAACTACTCTCACTCCTGCATTGTCTCATTCTCCACCTTCTCTCAACAAGATACCTTTCTTGTCTACTATATAGAGACAAACTTAAGGTTAAACTGTCCTCATGGATCATAAACTTCATGATTGAAAGTGCTGATGATCCCACCAGTCTTCCCTATGGTATGGCTCACCCACATCTTGGAGCCCACGGCATCTCTATCTCAGAATACCCCTTTGTCTCTGTTTCAAAATCCTAAAATTCTAGATTCTTTGCTAGTATGGGGTATGTGTGTACTAAGGGTTCGTGGGTGAAGAAACAGGAAGGTGAAATCAAGAATATTCCGCCTGATTCTAAGATCAAAGCCTCTGTTTCCCATCATAGTGTAGGTGATCCTAATCTTATAGAGAACTTGACTGCTATCGACAACAAGTTGATCATCATCAAGGACCTTCTTGCTACAACTCAATCAACGGTTGGGGACATCCATACCATCTCCAAAGAGACTAGGTCTGATGTTTCAAAGATAAGGGCCAAAATTCTCAAACTTGCAGAGGATGCAGTCAAAGCCTTCAAGGAAGTACATGACAAGATTGATGGGGTGACAGTTTCAGCTAATGCTAGCTTTGAGCGTCTAAAGAGGCGATTTGCAACACTCTCAATTATTTCTTGCGTCGTTAGTTGTGGATGTGTCAGACAAATTTTTTGCCATTTTGCTGTTTTGGACTGGATAACCAGTCGCTGGATACTTTCTTTACTTTTGCTAAACTCCGCATGTCTATAGTTTGCAAATATTTGCCTATGATGTGCCTGTTTCTACATATTTTCAACTGTATATATGCATGTTCCCTCTTTGCTGATATCTAAAAGGGTGGAGAAAATATAGACGCATTGCAGAACAAATAGCAGCACTTGTTGAGGGGGAGTCGACTGAAGCATATGCAGCACATGTTGAGGGGGAGTTGACTACAGCAGAGCAAGCCAACAGGGGAGTAAACTGTAGTTTGTCGACTGAAGCATATACAACACCTATTGAGAGAGAGTCGACTACAGCAGAGCAAGTCAACAGGGAAGTAAATATATATATATATATATATATATATATATATTTAATCATAAAAAAGGGAGATATTGTTAAATATGAGTTTCAATAATGAAAAATAATATATCACATTTGGTGCAAGATCATAAGGGATAAAACAAAAAAATCAAGACTCCTTATCATTCAAGCATGACTAGGGGAAACAATCCATCAATGGAAATAAAGGAAAGGAAAAGTATCAATGGCTAGCTATGAATAAGGAAAAAGCAGCAGGCCGGAAGAAGAATCAATCAATGATTTGACAGATGATTGACGGAAACTAGTATATGAAGGTCTCAAAATCAAAGGAAAATAAAAGTGCAAAGTTCTACACTAAAGATCGTTAAAGCTCGAAATCAGGAATCCGTCATCAATCACTCAAGTAACGAAAAGATCTACCCAACGGAAGAAAAGTCTGTCAAGGACACAGGTCAAGGAAGATCAACGGAAACCTAACCTTATTCTTGGAAAGAATCAATTTGCAATTCGGTTCAAAGATCAATTCCCTTGGGTTTGTAATCTCTCAAGATTCGCACCAATCAAGAGTCAAGAAGGCTTCATGAAGTATATATACATCTGTTCCAGGCTTGAAGCAGATATACTTTGAACGAACCATTATCACTCTTTTTGTTCTACCCCAAACAAATATTTTACTTCTTTTTAGATTCGCAATGTAATTAGTGAGAGAAAAAAAGAGATAAACACTGATGAGGCATTGTATCAAGAAGGGAAAAGTGACATAGAAACTAAGCTGTTGGAGTAAAGCTACATCAACCAACTTGTACTCAAGACACTTCAAACACTGAAAGAGATCACCCTTACAACCCAAGGGGACTAGATGTAGGATTCACATTGAATCCAAACCAGTATAAAAATCTTGGTGTCTTTATTTCCTGTACTTCATTTCTTCATTATTATTATTCGGTTCTTATCTCTAGTCAACTCATTGATAAACTAGTCAAACTACTTAGAATATTGAAAATAAAAATTATCAATTCAGCCCCACCCCCATCTTGTACTTTGATCAAGTACCTGCCATTCTACTGTGAAGTATAGCGGAAGGAGAGCTAAATGGAATCGCCCTGGGCTGGGGTCCGGAGGCCGGAGAGAACTATTAGAGACGTGTGATTACACTTTTGGGAAATGGGTCTTTGATAACACTCCACATCCACTGTATAACGAATCTGATTGTCCATATATGTCAGATCAAGTAGCTTGCCAAAAATATGGAAGGCCTGATCTGGATTACCAGTATTGGAGATGGCAGCCTCGCAACTGCAATTTAAAGAGGTATCATTGTTTTTCTTTGTCTCTTCTTCAGGCTTGCTAACAATTTTGAGATTGAGACATAACTGTCGTTGTTTAGTGGTGTCAAAATGGATTAAACAGAACAGTTATTCATCTATATTATCCACTAATTAAAGGAACGGGAAGAATGGAAAGGAAACCGAGGCCGACACACCTCCTTCGCTTTCGGATTCAAAGCAGGCCCGCCTTTCCAGTGGAAGCGAGGCAGATGCCTCTTTTCACTCCCGCTCGTCTTCTCTTTATTCACCTCCTGGATTTTGGGTCACTCACTTCTGGAAGGCAAACATCCTAAATCTATTTCTGAATCCGGTCGAAAGCATAAAGCTGCCCGGTTTGAGTCTAATAGATTTGGTAGTTGGAAAAAGGCGTGTTATATGGGTTAGATAATGAACTTTATAAAAATTGGTCAAATATAAATAAAATCCATACTATCCACATAAAAAAAAGTATAACTAATGTGTTTAACTTTTTCATTTGCAAAGATTCAAATTGTAGGTTCCTCAAGTTTGGGAGACAGAACTCTTCCAAAAGTGATCATATTCAAGAAGCTATGGATATCTATATTATCCCCGATTAACCCATTTTCTATCCATATTAAATATGGATAGGGTCATATATTTTATCCGTTTGCATTATCCAATTTCAACCGGCCATATCCGACCGACCTGCGTGTTTGCCGCCCATATTGAATATTAAGATCAACATGAAGCTTGGCACTGCACAACGATGTACAAGAATAATTACCTCGAAGATGTAATAACATAATTGTTCGCGTTGTTGGAGGAACCCTATGAAAGTGGTTCGAGGTTTCCCCTTTATATATTAGACCATCTTGTCTTCTTTGTATCTGCTATATCTGACTTCTTTTAGTTTTCAAAATCGTCTAAAAAATTGTTGTAGTTCTTGTTACCATTGTTGACTTATTAATGTTGGATATATAGGTGGAATTCGACTGAAATGTGGGAGAAATTAAGAAGGAAAAGACTAATGTTTGTAGGCGATTCACGGAATAGAGGACAATGGTTATCGATGGTGTGTCTTATGCAGTCTGTTATTCCGGCAGAGAAGCAGTTCATGACACAACAAGCTCACTCACCAGTTTTAGAGCACAAGAGGTCAAGTGAATCTAAAACATTATATGGAAATATAACCTGTTATTCTATCAGTGATATTAAACTTTAAATGATGATTTTGCGTTTGTTTCATAATAAAGGAAGTTTGACACCTGGTACTAAATTCAAGTGTTTTTGTGTTGATTACAGGATTACAATGCCAGCATAGAGTTCCTTTGGGCACCATTTCTTGTCGAATCAAATTCTGATGAGCCAATGGGTCACAGATTGCCTGAGAAAATACTGTGTCCTGACTCAAATCTTAGGCATTCATCGCTCTGGATTCATGCTGATATATTGGTCTTGAATTCATATCTTTGGTGGAGAAAGGTAGGGTGTTCGTAGGTCAGTACGGTATTTAGACATTTCGGTTCTCTATTTTCGGTATTCGATTTCTTAAATTACTATACTAATAACGTACTTAATTAAATTCGGTATGGTTCGATTTTTCTCCTTTCGGTTTCGGTTTATTCGTTCGGTAACTTCGATTTATTCAGTTTGAATACCAACGGGTACGTAGAGTCATCGACTGTAATATTCTTAATTAAAGTACTCAAAAGTACAAAACTAAAAACGTTTGTTGACTAAAATTTTGTCTAAAACCAGCAAACATCAACCCAGAGAGAGAAAACTATACATAAAGGAATAAATTTGATCATTAGAAATGTCTTGTTACTTGTTTAGAGTTAATTGATGAACTTAGAGAATAAAGGAAAGCAAAATTTTAGATATTTTATATCTATATTATAATTAATAATATGTGTATTGTGCAAGATAATATATATTTCGATACGGTATCGGTATTTCGGTATTTCATTTTAAAATACCAAATACCATACCTAATACTAATTTTTTTTTTTAAATTAAACTAAATACCATAGCGAATACCAAAATATCGAATACCAAATACCAAAATTTTCGGTACGGTAATTCGGTATTTACCAAATTATGCACAGCCCTAGAGAAAGGGCACTGTTAAGCAATTGTGAGTGTGAATTATTAGATGATGGCTTCTTCAGATATGCAACTTAAGTTCACCTCCAGTTGAAAAGAGTGTCAAATATATTCGACGAACAAGTAGTTGACATCTCAGATTTGAAACAGTACAAGGAATTTGCTATCTAATTAGTTCCATTACCTTCTCAGATGGAGCTCAGAAGAAAATGGAGTTTGCAACGAAATAGATGGATTGAGTGGCATGGAGTTGGCCATGGACGCCTGGGCCAATTGGGTAGAATCCAATGATGATGATCCAATGAGAAGGTCTTTTTCGTTACGATGTCTCCTACACATTTATTCTAAGTGAGGACCAACTTTTACATTGCTGAATGTTAGTTTATGTATGTATCTATAGTGGTCTAAATCAGGAACTTTGACGTATTAAGTTTTTCATTTGAAGTTTTATAAGTTTACTTTGGTGCCTGTTAAGGACTTAAGGTTTGTCAAGTCAGATTGCCAACTGACTAAACATTGGTGGTGAACTAATTACAAGTCAAAACTAGATTACAGGAGATATATAGTTCTCCATTTCATTGCCAATGTACAGATATTTATGTTTCCGCTCCACAAATCTTACTAGAACTGCTTGTTTTTTCTTAGAAAAGTGTGATACTGTTTTTGATGCAGTAAGTAGGGGAAAATAAGTCTTACTTGTTGGTATCAAATTTAAAATAGCTGATTCTCTGCAGTAGAATGTGCTGCAATAAGGGGTCTGGCGTCATATTGTTAACAAGAAAATGGCTTTATGGTATGTTAACGAATTGATCCATTAAAGAAAAAAGACTTCATAAGTTCTGCCAATGTATGGATATACTTATGTTGACTCATGCATATCCGATCCATCTCATAGGTTGAGGTCAAGTTTCCAGTTCATTTCATTTGAAACAAAAGTTTCGGAATTTTCAGGGTGGATTCTTTATTAACCTTTAACTTCCATTCTCTATACAGTATGCTTGTGGCGAACAATAATCACTTCTTTGTATTGAGCATGATGTTGCTCGTGTGATAATAACATATGAGACATTGAGGAGCAGGGAAACACACAATTCTGATCATAGAAAGATGGTCACCCTAGCATTTATCGCAAATTTTATGGTATAATCTACCCTGAGGAATTAGCGAACCCTGCAAGTTACTCGGATTGCATCCACTGGTGTTTGCCAGGGGTGTCTGATGTATGGAATGAGCTGTATTTTAGTTTTTCTGACACGAAGGCTTAGCCCGATTAAGGATATTAAGGCAGTGAGTGAAGAATACTATTTTGTGGCTGATCTTCAGCTATGAAAGTTTATGCATAGAGCACAATGTACATCTGAAAAGCATGTGATTATTGTTGTTCATAGTGAAAAAATTTAATTGACAGAACCAACTGGACAATGAAGAGAGTTTGGTGTATTTCAGAGTTTCGCTTTATTAGCAGTCCTGCCCGTCAAAAGATTGGCACTATTACTATTTGAGAAGTCAATAAGGTTGTTCTTTGACTACGTTTTTCTTAAATATTGTATAAAATAAATATTTTTGAATTATGAATTATAACTTATAATATTTTTTATATAGTTTCTGAAAATATAAATTTTATTTTCAAAAACTTGAAGAATCTAAGTCCATATTCATAGTCAAAGTTAAGTGGGTGTTTGGACATACGAATTGTAAAATTTCAAAAAAATGTAAAAATAATTTCAATTGAAAATGGTATTTGAAAATTAGAGTTGTGTTTGAACATGAATATAATTTTGGCTTGTTTTTGAATTTTTGTGAGTGATCTGAGAGAAAATTTTAACAAACAGCTTTTTGAAATTTTTAAATTTTCGAAAAATTTCAAAATTCATCCTCAAGTTAAAATTAGAAAATTTTATGGTCAAACACTGATTTCGAAAAAAAAGTGAAATTTTTCGAAAAAAAAGTAAAAGAAATTTCATGGCCAAACGAATAGTACTTTGACCCCTCATACTCCGAACTATGCCAATCTTTTTGAAATGGAGAAGTAGTAATTTTGATGGAAAATTTGAACCAATAGCAGTGACCACATGCGACTTGGTCAGTCAGTTTTGTTCACCCTTTGCCTTTTAAAATACAAATTGTATTATAGCTTGAAATCAAATAATCAAACCGACCAAGCTAAAATTTTCTCATCCCACATATTTGAATGAATCATTTTTAAAAAGCCTGAGTTTAAACTAATAGCCTGAAATCAAAGGAGAAAATCAACAAAGCAGACCAAATTCAAGCCACTATCATGACACAAAATGAGTATAGTTCTAAAGGTTGGCTGTTTGTTTATCATTAAAACTAATTTTGTTGGAGTCATGGCTCAAAAATGCAAGTTGAGTATAGTTCTAAAGGCAGCCTGTTTGTTGGCTCACATCACCAGTTTAACAAGTATAGTTAGATCCAAACATAAACTTGTCATGGAACAAACTATTTGAGTTGTCACTTGACCTTTAACAAGAAATAACATGGTCAAAATTGAACTCGATTATGACAGTGTGAAACTTGTATGGACAAAAGTTCAATCTTTAAGGAAATATAAAAGATAGCATAGCAGCAGTAAGAGATTAAAATTAAAATAATCGCAGCTTCATTTGATATCGTAATTTGTACATTTTAATAAGATGCCTATAGTTGGCTTAGATGGCCACATTGATCACAAGGCTGACTTCTTTTCAAGTAACTTGATACTGATCATTAACATATTCTTTGACATATTACTCATTCATTTAATTTAAAATATACTTTAAATAGCTAAACTGTTTCAAACTAAAATTATATTTTCTTCTATCTTGAAACTAATCTATTTTTGGTACAACATAAATAGTTAGGAAGATAGTGATAAATTCAAATTGACGCTAAACGCATCAACAGATGGGGTGAGTGAGCCTTCTGGCCGAGCTGTCTCAGTTTCTGCCACATTCATGTCAACATCACATTTACAGTAGTCTCCATCTTGAATTTGATCTTCACACTTAAAGTAATCTGAATCCTTAATTGGATCTTCCATAGAGACTTGAGCAGAATCTACATCAACCAATCTTGGCATGTCCTTCACCCGATTCTGTCAAGATTCGAACACAAAAGTCATCATATAGTAGTTGAATTTCATTAAAGCTCAAACCCTTCAAACATCAAACCGAAGCAAAGGTTATGAATATTAGATCGTCACATGTTAAAATACTCTTAGAAGCATAGAGATATATATGAGAACAAAAGGAAAATGAAAATATAAAGGTTAAAGCACCCACATACTAGTCCAGTTCAATATATCAAACTCAAATTACGCATTTTCCTAGATTTTTCATTTTGTTCCGCTTAGAAGCCAAGTTCCATAAATAAAATAAACAAAACAGCCCGGTGCATTAGGCTTCCGCTATGCGCGGGGAAGGGCCGGACCACAAAGGTCTGTTATACTCAGTCTTACCCTATATGTATATCGTTTTTCATTTCTCTTGTGGAAAAGGTAAAAATTAATTTCATGATAAATTAGATTAACACCAGAAAACTAAGAAGTATCAAGATTCAAAATTCATAGGGAAACATTCATGCAAAAACAGAGAAATATTCAATAGAGTATTTACCTTCTCCTTCCTGTAAATGGTGCCATCTTCTTCAACACGCCATCCAGCTTCGTCACACAGTGCCTTGAGAAGTTCATTCGTGTCAGCATGCTTTGGCAGCATATAGTTTCCACGAGCCCTCAGTCCAGCAAAGATCTTGTGTGCTACAGCCCGACGTTTTTGTTCTCTTTGCTTGTTTTTCTGCCTCTCCCTATCGGAAGGATACCGCAACCTTGTCACTACGCTGCCGTTTTTGGTGGTTTTGTGAACCAACCATGGTCCTCTGCTGGTTTTAATGCACCCTCTAAGAACACTTCTTCTCTCTTCAACCATAGTTTTGAGTTATAGCTACTTCCTTCTTAGCTTGTTACTTTGTTGTTCGTTCCTCTTCTAGTTGTGGCAGTAATAATTATTTATATATAGAAGACAACATGTAGACAAATTAGAGATAGTACAAATAAAGAGCACAGCATATATTCCTCCAGTTTGTACTATGTTCTGTGAAATCCTTTTAGCTTACTATAAAATATTTTACACAAATTTCAATGATGATCAAAGGAGAGAACGTTACTGAGTACAGAAGATTTTATATCAGTTGGCCTTTTTTTGTTTCTCACCCAGTATTCGGTACCTGTATTGGAGCTTGACTATATTCGGATTCGCGCCCCGCAGGACGCTATTCGGGAGAAACACTCCCTACCAAAAAAATTTCCACGCCCAGCGTTCGAACTGGAAATCTCTGATTATAAAAAGAGCGCCCGATCCACTGCACTACATCCTTTGGTGGTCATCAGTTGGCCTTTTTATGTTTCTCGTGAATATTGACAAGTGTCAAATTAATAGAATCAAATCCTCCTCTAAGTTTCTATTTGAGAGATATTATCAACTTACTCATGAACTAAAATAGGATTGTTAATTTTTATGTTGCGTGGACTCTTCATAAATGCTAGTGTATTTGTGTCGGATTTTTCAAAAATATATTTTTTTGGGAGAATCCGGCACGTACTCGGCGATATATTTTGTAAAGTCCGAACAACATAGGTTAATTTAGTTGATATTTAATTGGTGTTGATGAGAAAACTCTTTTTTTTTATTTTAAAATCTTGGATTAGTTATAATGTCTCCAACTTATTAGAGTACTAGTTAATGTATTAAGGAAAAATAAAGCTAGTTGAGACACGAAAAAACAATTACTTCTATAATTGGCTAAGAAACAACAAATAAAGCAGCATAGAATTATTTGTTGCTGTCGGATATCAAGACATGATTTCAGGTGAGAGTACTTATTTTCTGAAATTTTGATCTTCTGCTCCCTTTTGTCCAAACGACATAAGGAAATCAAAGAATATACGAGTACAGTATACTACAGCCTTCTTTCTGATATGCCACAGACAAAAAGTACTCTTTTTATTGTTTGATTCCTCATATGACATTTGGACAAAAGGGAGCAGAAGATCAAAAATAAGCTTTTATGGATCTTTATAATAATAACTGGAAAAATGGCATTGTAGTCACTCCAAAAATAATAGTTGAAAAAAAATATATTTTGTGTATAAATAAAAGTATGTTATATACAAAAAGAATATACAAATTTTATACTTTCTTTTGCGGTTATCGGACATAAATAATTTCGGCCGCGGCCTTTTTGATTGAGTGTTTTAAAGAAAATCTACATAGAGTATTCGATAAAAGTAACTCAATATATAACCAATTAATAGTAATGAAGAATCATATGCGATTTAATTTAATTCAAATACCAGTATGATAATATTAATTAAATGTGACTAAATTAAGTAACATAAACGGTATTTTATCATGAACTGCTTAAGTGAAGTTTCAATCGCGCCAAATTAAGAACCCTCCATTATTCTATCATTTCCTTTTTCACTATTCACCAGTGCACACTATACCTTGAAATTCTCTTTTTTAAAAGGTCAGAAAAGAGGTAAGAATCAATTGAAATATGAGAACATGGTTAAATTAAAAAAAAGTTCAAACTTGTTTCGCTAAAAATAATGGAAAATAAACTTCCTCTCAATCACATGAGAGTACTTAACTAGTTACAATTAAGTTATGTTTATATTAGTGGTGGTAGAGAAGATATATCAGATTGATGGTTGCTAAGTTAATTGTTTGGGTTGAAAAGTTAGTTTAATATAAGGAACACCACACCAAAATAAAAAATTGGGATCAATAGTTTTAATTTAATCTTTGAAAGTTATGAAATTATTATATTAGAAAATGGTATAAAACCTTTTGAAACATGATAAAATTGAAGAGAGTCTCCAGTAAACATTTTCTACTTTCTCTTGTCATTTTTTTGTTTCTAATCGGTATTTGTATTGGAGTTCGATTATATTAGAATTTGCGGTTGCATAAGGTATATTTAAAGAGAAAACGCTCCGTAAAAAGATTTTTTTTTTCATAACAGCCTCAAATCGAAACCTCTTTTTGTTAAGGTTGAAGAATCTGATCTTATCTTCCTTTTGCAAAACCCCATTCTTGCTTTTGGATAATTGCTTTTTTGACTAGTCATACTGAGTTTATGAAAAAGCAACAAACTCTGGTTTCTCAAGAAAGAATGGAGAGAAAATAGGTTATGGAACTTTCTATTGGATCTCATAAAAGTATCCAGTTTGATGAAAGAATCTTCTCTTTTTTCTCCTTAACCAAACAAGAGAAAGCTACTCTCTATCAGTTCTTTTTGTCTTGTTCATTTCCACATTCCTTTTCTAGTTTTCTTTCGTAACTCGTTACTTCCTTCTCAAGTAGCAGGGTTGTTTGTTTGGGCATATTTAAATTTAATTTAAATATATAAATGTTTATATTTAAATACGAATAGTTCTACTTTCCCTTCTCTCTTCCATTGGCCATTGCTCTCATGATACGACACGAATATGATATAACACCAAAACTTACTTATATTAGGTATTTACATCCACCCAATAAATATATAATATAAGTCTTCACAAATATAATTAACACCAAATTTTAATTAATTAATATATGTTCTTACTATGATTTATCACTTAATCATGATATTAGTATGGTGGAGTAGGGATGGAGCTAGAAAGTTAATTGCTGATTTAGTCGAATCTCATAACTTTAGTCCAAACATATTTGTATGAAGAAATTCATTAAATATGTTAAAAATTAAATTCAGAACCTGATTTTTAGAATTTAGAATTCATAAAATTTAAATCTTGAATCCACCTCTGATGATAGGAGGTATTATATCATTGTTCTTGACGTATCATAATTGTCTTATGTGTCAAAACAATAACCTGCCTTATCATGGATCAAAGACTAACAATATATGACAATGTGTCATAAGATTGCTATATTAATGTGAGTATATTACTTCGAGAAAAGGACACTGCATACAAAAACCGTCTTCGAAAAGAATGTGCTGCAAACCAGAAGAACCCCATTAGCCCAATCTCAAAAAGAAGAATTAATCTAAATCGCACAACGTTTAAACTAAAGATAACTACTTGATATTTTAATATAGGTACGATTCATGGATAATATGCATAAAATTATATATAATCAGTATATAATCTATATATACTGACTAAAAATAAAAGTAAATATGAATGGTTATTTGTGTAAAGATCTCTTTGAAAAGATTCAATTTTTGGTGAAAATAGCATGGGCTAACTAGTTTTTGGATTGAACGTTTGTAAAGTCATCAAAAAATAGTCATTATTTTATGCGGAGATAAAACCTGGACAAAAATGCCCTGACTAAAACACGATAGCATACTATGCTGGATTTCGGAAATCCTATATAAACTTCCAACGTATTAATTATGCTGGAACTCCAGCACATTATGAAATTCCAGCATATTATGCTGGAATCTCATATTAAAAAATTTGAACTACAACTTATTATACTGGAATTTTGCTGAATTTTAAGGATATTTTGTTCAGATTTTATCTTTATATGAAAAAATTACTAAATTTCAATTTCAAGTAACTATCTTTCAATTACCAATTATAAATAAGGTATTTCTGTTCTTTGTCCCCCAATTTTCGGCTAAAAGAAGCCATGTTGAAAAATTCCAAATAAGCGTTAAACCAAAGTAACTGACGATTTAATAAAAACAAAACCATTAAGAAACTCGAATAGCGGATTGAACTGACGAATTAAAAAGAACAGGTCGAATCGAACTTAACCAATTTCAGGAAAAACAAATCGAACTGAACCAATTTACAAACCAAAAATCGAAAATTCGAACCTACATAATCAAAAAGTGAACCAAATATTACGATGTCCACCCTTAAAAGAAAGACTGCCGGTTAAGTTACCTATTTTGACTTGCCATAACCTCTTTATAGATCATTATGAGCTTAATTCATTTGACTCATCTACTCTTTCGACACTTAATGGACCTGTTGAAATTTTTAGAAAGGGGTTGGGTAGGTTAGAAAATTAATTACGTATGACACATTAATTTTCTTTGGCTTTCTCTGCCACTTTCTTTTACCTAGCTACTCATATTCAGAGCTTAAATTTCGAAGTCTGGGGAATAATGAGTCAGAAAACAGGGATTCAATTTTGCGAAAAGTCTCTTGTGTGACATATAAGTTACGAAGTTTGAGATGTAAAAATAATCATTAATATTTGTATTAAATTAAGCTATTTACATCATGTTTCTTAAAATGTTATCCTTTTTCGAATTCTGTGTGAACACATAATATTTTATGCACCGAATTTTTCTTTCTCTCTCTAGCTCACTCCTACATTATTTAATGGCGAATGAGTAATGACTTTACTTGGGATTTGCCATAAATGAGGTGTGCTCAGTGCGCCGTTCAGACACTTCATATTTCACCTAATAACTGTTTCTTGTCTTGACATTATGAAAAAGCCAAAAGTTCATTTAAAAATCAATATGTAAAGATGTTCTTTTGGATTAGAGAGTCCGGAAATAAAGCGTGATTTTTTTTATTCAAGCGATGTAAATAGGTAAAAAAATTTATTGAATACCATTTTATATATAATGAGGTTATTCACCGCGCTATACCTTAACAGACAAACGTGTCGTTAAGGTATAACGCGGTGAATAATCACGCTATATATAAAATATCCTGTCCCACCAATAATTCTTCTGCACTTAACTGACCATCAATAATTCATATGGGTATAGTGCCTATGATGTATGCGCTAAATATATAGCGCATACTATGCATGCGCTATACTTCAATTATTATAACTCCTCCCCCCCTCCCCT
>MCJB01049652.1:27640-37754 GCA_002018475.1 Nicotiana obtusifolia
GAACTGGTTTTTTTCTTATTTAAGGAGTTCTAGAATTAGGTAAAACTTCATTCTGGATCCTTCAGGTCTTCCAAAATATTTTTTTTGTTAAGTTATTTTTTATTTTGTCATAATGTCCGAAGAGCGAAAAATTAGGGTTTCATTATATTGGGGGGGAGAGGGGGGAGGGAAGGGGGTGAGGTTATGGTGGAGGATAACTCGGTACGCTATAGTTGCTCTCCACAGTGTCATGTTAAGTTGCCACTTACAATGGAGTATGATAGATTGGTATCACTGTTATGTAAAAAAATAAGTGTGAGAAAACATTCGGTGAATATTAAATTAATCGTAAGATATCCTTATTCTGTTACTCCGCAAGGGGTTGCTTGTTATGCTGAGTTTAACATCGAAGACGATGAAACTCTGACAGAATTTTTGAGGACTCCGGATGAACACCGGGAACTTCTTGTGATAAAAATATTGAAAATTACGTCAACGCTGAAGACGTTCACAGTAATGAGGTCATGCAAATTAGGGATATCCCTCAATCATCGGGTGATTTTTTTGGAGCAGTTTTATCCGAATAGGTTTCGGATGAAAGAGTTTGGCCAGATTTAAACTTATCTCCACGGGCGAATGCAGAGTGAGGACATAATTTCTCCCCAAGTTTACATAATTCACAAGTCGAGTGGTAAATTTCAATTTTCCTTTGTATTACGATGTTTATTTTTATGTATTGAATGTGTATTAACACTCATATATTTCACAGGGGGTACCAACCATATATGAATTTTACAAGTTATGAACCAACAAACAATTGGAATATGCCTAGTTTTGGTGTGTTGGATCATGATTGTCCATCCGAAAGTCATCATCAACAGGATAATGTGCATCATGAGATCAACACATTATGATTTGTAAGTAAAGTGATAAAACTTATATGTAATATTTGGATGAATTTGAGAAACTCATTATTTTATTGGTTGTGCAGTGAAAACGAGCAACTTGAAGGTCCTATCTTTACTCAATTGCCCGAAGACGACATATTTAGTCGGGATATGGCAAATGCACAGAGTAAGAAAGATGATAGTGATTATGACAAAAATGCTGATGAGTTTGGCGATGACACACCCTTCCCTGATGAGGGTGACAGTGATGAGGACGAGAATGATGAACCTAATTTGACGAGGGAGCATGCTCCACCTCGCGTTAAACTAAGAGTGTACAAGTCCCATGTGCCGTTTCATTCAAGCGATGTTCCCTATCTTGATCAGATTCCAAGTATACCGGAAGTCGATGTCCTCACAAGGGATCTTGTTGAAATTCGGACAGCAATATGGGATGAATCTAGAGCAATGGTGCTGTCAAAAGGCATGCTTTTTGCTAATAAAATGCGCCTAAGCAGGGTGATGCGAATGTACAACATAAAAGAGTGTCGTGAGATCGTAGTTTATGAGTCATCTCCGAAAGTATACAAGGTTATTTGTCATAGATGGTTTCAAGGTTGTAATTGGATGTTGCGTGCGAGAAAGTTAAAAATAAATATGTGGATTGTGGGGAAATACATTGCCACCCATAATTGTGAAATGGATACATTCAGTGGGAATCATTTTAACTTGAATATTGACTTGATTTCTCTTGTGTTGATTCCACACATTGAAGCGTCCATAAGGTAGAAGATCAAAGAGTGTATAACATCTGCCAAACAGGTATATGGATATACCATTACCGCTCTACCCAGGTATATGACTACATTGCAACACTTTAACCCTGTAACTATTGTTGAATGGAAGCTTGAGCAGAGTATGGGAATACCATAATACATATTCAGATATGTGTTCTGGGCATTTAAACCAGCCATTGATAGTTTTGTGCATTGTCGGCCGGTAATATCCATAAACGGCACTCATGTCTATGGAAAGTATGATATTAAGTTATTGATCGTCGTTGCTGTAAATGCTAATGGAAGTATATTTCCCCTACCATTTGCTATTTATGCCAATGAAAGCCAAGAGACATGGACATTATTTTTGAACCACTTGAAGGAGCACGTTGTCAAACAACGTTTAGGTATTTGTCTAATATCTGATCGGCATGTTGGTATTTTAAGTTCTATACAGAATTTGCGTGCATGGCAAGAACTGTATGCCTACCACCGTTACTGTGTTAGGCACTTGAAGGTCAACTTCCAGAAGGCTTATCCGAATAAGGACTTGCATGATTTAATGTGGATGGCTACAACAGATCACCAAGAGTGTAAATTCAGGAGGCAAATGAAATTGATTAGGCAGGAAGACCTAGAAGCCTATCGTTGATTGATGCGACATGAGCTTGACAAATAGACTGCATGCAGGTGGTAGAAGATGGGGAATTCGGACTACAAATGTGTCAGAGTCTTTTAATGGGCTATTGAAGTCTGCACGTGGATTGCCTGTCACTGCCATGGTGTTGATGTCATTCAAGCAGATGGCAGAAAGGTTTGTTGAAAGATCTAGAGGTGCATCATCATTGATGGAAAGGGGTGTTGAATTTATGCCACAACCAATGAAACGATTTGAGAAATATAGGAAGCGAGCATAATAGCATTCATTTTTGTAGTATTGCAGCGAGCGAAATATTTTGAAGTTCACACTGGTCTACATCACAACCATGGAAATAATACAAACACTGTCAATGAAGCCAGAAGATTATACTCTTGTAGAAAATGGTCAATCTATCACTTGCCATGCTGACATGCCATAAAGTGATTCCAACATACAGGTTTCGTGGCAACGAGGTACATTGATAAAGAATATAGTGTTGTTGCATACTTAAACACCAATAGTGGACAGTTCCATCCAGTGGGTGCTGAGCATTACTGGTCGCCGGAACCACTTAAAATTGTGTATAACAAAGATTATGTGCGTCAATAGCAAGTGCAAAAAAAGAACGCTTATACATAACCAAATAGATGTTGGTAATACCGTCGTTTATGCGCGTGAATGTGGCATATGTTCCAAAACAGGACACGACCACCGTAAATGTCCTTCAGCTGGTTTGGGAAGCAGTGGTAATTCAGCTCCAAGTGGAAGTTCATCCAGTGTGCCTAATTATCAAGGATAAACGTAGTGTTTTATTGGAGTAATTTTATTGTATTAAATTTATGTAAATGTTCAGGTTGCAAAATGTATGAAATAAAATATTGTTTCCAATGGGGTTAAATCTAATTGAAATTTACCATTAAAGATTCAATACAACAATTTAACAGACACCTCAATAAATTAAAAAAACAGTTTTCATTCACCATTATCGTCGCTGTCTGGCACTATTTCATTGTCACCGTCTTTATCTTCTTCGTCAACATCTTGTACGCACCCTTCGGGACCAAGGGCATCGCAACCTAGGCCCCAGTGACACACATTTCTCGCATTTCATCGCTATCATCAATAATACCACTTGCTTGATTTCTACAACAATATGGGACTCCTACGTCCAGCGTCTGTGGTAGAAACTTAGGTAGTCCCTCCCACTCGACAACTGTTGGGAAAACAGGATAATCATTGTCTCAATGCAATTTTTATTTTCTAATAAATCCCAGTACTGATCCTCCGTTGCTTCTAGGTAATTAAGATCATCCATTGCATGATGAACATCAAATTCCTTTTCCATCTCTAGAATCTCCTTCATCAAATGCTGAATCACTTCTGGTTCATCTTTGTGTGTGTTTGTTTGGAAGGTTGCAGACAGTGCTTGTGGTACAACAAGCCCATGCCAGTGACATAGTACTTTATAATCACATCTTTTTGAGTACAGGTGAACCCATTATAGTTTTCGCCTCAAATTCGCATACCTTCAGGCTTTGTAGAATGCGATTCGCCCTCAATAATATGCCATACAACTTTGAGATTAGTGTGTATATTGATAGGCTTATTTTTCAAGGGACGCAGCACACCATACTACTTTTCATCAACCAAATTAATACAACAACCTAGCATATTTTTTCAAGGTAGGGATCGATTGTGTTATGACGTGTTCCATTTGGATCTTTTGAACTACCTTCACCTTTTTGCCTCTTTGTAAATCACTTATTAAATGTTAGAGGCATTTCTGAATTGGATGCTATACTGGTTCTTCAAATGCTATTTGAATATTGATCTCTTGGTTCAACTTAAGAAGAACTGAGCTGCACGAATGTGTATATTAAACGTAGCACATCACCAATATGCATTAAGTGTGTTGTCATGTCGATGAGTCATAACTCAATCGTCTCCCACTATGCACCTCTCATGTCGGACGATAATCTGCAACCGTCGATGGCTCTGAGGATCAAGAAAATACTAATCCCACTCCTGTCGCGTAATGGCCATGCCCGCGATCAATAATGGAGCTGACGAGTTCACCTGCGAACTCCCTGACGACAACTGAAGGCTGAATGACGGCATGTTATGATGAGCATCGTGTGGCTCAAGGTGGTCACCCGGCTGATCATCTCTAATATCGTCCATGGGTGCTTCAATGCCCCCTTGCTGGGGACCCCGTCCTCGCCGACCACCATGACCTCGTGGGACACCCCTTCCTCTCTGGTCATGCCTGCTACATCTACGACGTTCAGGCTCCATTGGTGGTCCATGATGGTACTCCTCTGGCGACACATACGCAGCTTCGTATCCTAAGTGCTCATCATCTCGGGCACGTGTCAATGTCTCGGCAGCAATATCAGTAATCTAATGGCCAAACCCGTGCAAAGCTTCCGCTCCCTTGCCGGTATACTGCAGCATCTGCAGTCCCAACTGGTAGAACTGATGTAAGCCAATAGCCTGCATAACATGTAAAACATTAATCATGGAAGGATAATGTAACGTTATAATTAAGTATAACAAATAACATACCAGTGCCTCATGCCTCCCAGCGTATGGAATGTACAGACGACCAACGCGATGAACGGGATTCTCGACGAGAAGTCGGGTAAAGTTGCAATACCAAACCATATACACATGCTCACCATCCGTACACTCAGGTGGATGGGGTGGCGGAATTAGGTCATACCTCTGGTCCCAAACCTCAATTTGGGCCTCTAGCTAGGCCAAGTATGTCCGGTCAACCCTGGAACGATCATCCCGCTAGTAATGTGTCCTAAGCCAAGTGGGTGGAACAGGTACAAGCTACGACCAAACTGGCTAAGGACTCGCTCGGTGGCATGATACTCGACAATATCGAGACATATCAGTGGGAAGGAAGAGCTCCACATAACTCGGCCGCATGAGCAATAATCGGGCAAAGCAGCTATGAGTGCGTCGTTGTATGGCCTCCATATTAAACACAGGAATCATGAGAAAATGCAACATATATAAAGCCAGGCCAAATAAACTTAAGTATACATGTACGCCTTCAAGCAAATCCAACAAATCCCTGTAATAGGGGAGATGATAAAGAGCCTCGACCTCACGTCCGTAGCCTCGCTATTAACCCACCTCCAAGAAAAAAGCAGAAACGGTGGAGGTGGTGCGTCTGGAGCCATCGGTGGTAGAGGTGGCTGGAATTGCAGGAACCGCTCCCAGGACCGAATCTAATATAGATTGTGCACGAAAAATTTAAGGTATTTCTTTTACTAAGTATAATCATGATAATAATTTACTATGTTTTCACCTGCAGTAGCCGTAAAAATCCGGCAACGTCTCTCTGGGTGCCCATGCATGCCCGTCATATCTGCCTATATAGGTAACCTAGAACAGCTCCACCACCCCAGTTGTAACCGGGTAAATCATCTAGCTGCTCCAGATGATGTAGAAATCTCAAGCTGACTAGGTTTCCCCAAGTTTTCGAGAACAGTACACCACCAAACATCAGCAGCAACAAAAATCTCGTGTGCCGATTGATATCCTCCGGTAGTGAATCATCCATAATCTCCACATCCATTGCCGCCAGATGCTGCTGGAAGGGCGTCAGCTGTAATCGACTCGCCCCACTTAGTGCAGTTTCCTCCGTTGGCTGGAAACCGGTGAGTCGCTGCAACATATGCAGGTAATGCACTCCCCTATAGTCTATAAGAGCATTCGGGTAAGCTACAAGTAATCCATTAATCGGCAGCCCGAAGAGAACCTCACGTCCTAAAGCGTGATGGTAGCCTCGCCGATGGGTAGATGAAATGTGTGCGTCTCTGGTCACCACTGCTTTATTATAGCCGTGATCAACGCCCAGTTGAACTGCAACCGGCCGATCTCTATGATCCTGTAGAAACACATATCCTGAAGGCGTCTAACTATACGGGGATGGAGCGGGTGGTCCCTAATGAACTGCCACACATTGTCTATACGTCTAGGGCGGAATGCTGGACAAACATTGTCCATCCCGGATGTATGAAGACCTATGGTTGCCCTGTAGCAACAGTAGCTCTCGAGATGCAGGTTCGGGATGCACAAGGGGAACCTCCATGATGATGTCTATAAATTGAACAATATTAATTAAAGTATTTTCTTTTTGGTTGCTTAACATCTTTAAATATATTGTAATATTTTTTATATTAATATTTTATCAACATTTTTACTATATTATTACTTAAGTTGATACATTTTTTATATTTTTATTTTATATGTTAATTTATTATTTTATATGTCAGTTTATTATTTTATATATTAGTTTATTATTTTATATGTTATTTTATTATTTTATATGTTTGTTTCTTATTTTATATGTTAGTTTATTATTATATATATTTGTTTATTATTTTGTACGTTAGTTTATTATTTTATATAATAGTTTATTACTTTCAATGTTTGTTTCTTATTTTATATGTTTGTTTTATATTTTATGTGTTAGTTTATTATTTTATAACTATACATGATATAATTAATAATTATTCTTATAAAAGTATTTAGTTTGACAAATATTGTTATTTTTTATGTTATTTTCTTATATTTGTTGACTAAATTTCGAGAGACTTTATATTTGAACTATCATCTTTTTTTTTCCAGATATTTTGGGGTTAACAGATAATTAAATAATTAATTTCAACAACTACAAATATACTATGCTAAAGGACACTATATTTTACTATGTTAAAGGCACTAGATTACAATTACAGGCACTACATTACAATTACGGGCACAACATAACACTAAAGGCACTAAACAACAATAAAGTCACATATTAATATGTGTACAACAATAAAATCTAAATAATATTAATTATTCATGAAATAACAATTTATCTATTTTACTAATCTTTAGCACATAAATAATCCAATCCGGATAAAAAATAACAAATTAATTTAATCACAAAACAATCATAAAAATACATATACCACAGTAAAAAACAACTAATAAATATTTTTTATAACAACTAATAACATTATTATTCATAAAATAATAATTTATCTATTTTACTAATTTTTTACCACAATAATAATCTAATCAGGATAAAAAATAACAAATTAATTAAATGACTAATACGCATTTTCTATACATGACTTTTAACAAAAAGTAAGTTAAAATACCTCGATTTAAAATTTTTAAAAAGTGAAGATTTGATGATTTGGGGGATGAAACAAGCAATCCGCTACGCGATAACGCCCTAGATCCGGTGTTAGCTTGCTACAATACCGAGAAAATACACTTTTTATGGGACAGGTAGGCTCCATTGAGGTTTTTTTCCTTTAAAAATGGAGGGGGGACCGCTGGAATGGGGAAAGGAGGAGGGCACTGGTTTTCTGATCGGGGAAGATGGAACCCCGCATTTTTATGTATGTATAGCGCATGTATTCACTGCGCTATACTATAGCGCGTCCTATATGTGCGCTATATGGCTCGCCTTTTTTTTTTTTAGTTCAAATATAGGGCGGTTATTCACTACGCTATATCTTAACATCACCTTTTTCCATTAAGGTATAGCGCGGTGAATAACCTCGGTATATATAAAATGGTATCTAGTTTTTTTTTTTTTTTACCTATTTACGTCGCTTGAGTCCAAAGAACCACACTTTGATTTCGGGACCACTAGAAAATTACATCTTTTTCTGTATATTAAAAATAGTAAGATAACATCTTCAATAAGAGAATTACATCAACCAGAATAAGAAAATTAAAAAAAATATCTTCAATAGATAAATTATAACCCATAAGTATAAAATTAAATAAATCACAAGTTCCCAAAAATCAAAATCATAAATCTCATATTTTTTAAACAATGCTTACGAAATTTTCATCATAATTTAATAGTAAAGTGGTTTAAATTATATTTAATAACTATTATAATAATACAAAGTTTTATGATATCATAAAAAAAAAAAAAAGATGAAATTTGTTTTAGATCAATCCTAAATTCCCATTAAGACCCAAGTTTTTTGAAAGATGAAAACTCATAAATTTAAGATTAAGACCAATGTTTACTTTATATAGTTTTAAAGTTTTGGAGTTTTTTTGAGTATTCTTGCTAGAGACTAGATATAAAATAATATAATAGAGGAAAAAAATAAAAAAACAAAAAATAAAAACACAACAAATAAAAAATTGGGAGGCATCCGAAAAGGGAAATAACTGGGACAAAAAGAAATGAGAAACCCAAAGAAAAGGGAAGGCAGACAAAGTTCAAGATAAATTTCAACTTGAATTTGTACCGGAGAAAAGCTTTCAGAAATATCTACTAGCCATGTTACCTTTACTTAATTTACGACTGCGGGTGGCAGGATCAGGTATTTAACCTAATTTAAAAAATTTCAAGTATATAAAAATTTTATCATCTTAGTGGGTGCCATGCCACTCCTTTCTAAAGGGATGAATCCGGCCCTGTCTTCAGTATAAAATTATGATGTAATTTAACATTCAATAAGTTCTTTAATCCTTGTTTAACATCATTGAAGCTAAGGTAGAAAAATATCACAAAACCATACTACTTCCCTAGTTCACTGTAAACACTTAATATCATCCGTTGTTTACATTAAAGCAAGTAATTTAATTTTACAGTAAAAATTAAAATGACAATATGTATCATTTAACCATGGTCAAGCAAGAAATGTGTTTGATAAAAATGTCTTGCATTAATTAATTTTATCTAAACACCAAATGCGAATAAAATTTTATTCATCTACATTGTAAAAAGCCCTTGTTTAGAAAAAGATGGGGATGATTTTGGGGGAGCTTCCAAAGGGAGTCATGTGAGTTTGTTTGTTGGCAAGTTAAGTTTTCCCGACAGATTCTAACTAGGGGTGCTAAACGGGTGGGTCGGTTGGATATGAGCGGGTTAAATACGAGTAATGCAAAAACGAATAAACTATCTGACCCGATCCATATTTAATAAGTACAAAAAGTGAGTTAACCAACGGATAATGTGGATATTTATATTATCCATGACTGCTGATCACTTTTGGGAAAATTCTTAGTCTCCCAAATTTGAGTAACCCAAATTGAATCTTTGCAAATGTAAAAAGTAAACCCATTAGTTATCTATTAGCTAGTCATTTATTAAGTGGATATATGAATCTTCTCCATATTTGATTCATTTTTAAAAAGTTTATTATTCAACCTATTTTTTAGTGGATAATATGGATGAATATATAACTGTTTTCTTTATTCATTTTGTCATCACCAATTCTAATAGTAGAATGTAACTTGCTAATATTTGAACATTTCAAGGACATTTTTGTTCACAAGAATAACTCTAAGGATGTAATTCAAGTTTGTGTATATTTAAGGAATTTTAGCTAAAAAAACTCAAGAAATATAATTTGGGTATTTGTGTGGCAATGAAGAAGCAGACGTGAAACTTGGAAAATTTGTCTCAAATAAGACGAAGTTATAATATCGAAATTCTACAGCCTTTTGTAAAGCAAGAAAATTTTTCGCAATTTTCAATTTGGACTGTACTTCGGTACCCTATTTCAAGATTGAAAGGTAGTTTGAGTAACGTAGTCGGCAGAGGCACTTAACTATTTGGGTGTTTTTGGTACCAAGAAAAATATTTTTCGGAAAATATTTTTTAATTTTTTTATGTTTGGCTGGCTTAATATTTTAAAAAGTATTTTTTTTATAAATTTATTTTTCCTTCAATTGGAGGAAAACGTTTTCCCTATCAAGAGAAGAGAAAATATTTTTCAAATTAAACTCTTTTTCTAACCTTCCCCGCCCTATTTTCCATCCCCACCAACCCATCCACCCCACCCTAC